>WYDI02009968.1:0-150761 GCA_009867235.2 Psittacus erithacus
CTAAGCAGTAGCTACAAACATTGGTATTATCAGTACTGTTCTCAGGCTGAAAGTTAGAAACACAGTGCTGCACCAGCTACTAAGAAGCAGAAAAAATCACTGCTACTGCTGAACCCATGACAAGTAATCATAAAACTTATTTTTAAAGGGAATTGGGGCATGCATACTTCATGTTGTGGCACCCACTTCATACAGGGACACCCCAAGTCTGGGTTTTGGGACCTAAGCCAGTATCCTTAAGTAGCAATGTGCTGCTTTGTGAAGATACAGCGACTGGTATGGGGCTACTCCAAGGATCTCTCAGCTGAGTTCCCTTGACAATACAAAAATGATGTCAAGCACTTGCATGACTTAGTATTACAAAAAAACCAATGGGATACTCTTTTCTGTTTCCAGTAAGGATTTATATTTCTATAGAGTCTAGATCTATTCTTTCATCCTTTTATAAGAAAAAGCTGACAGTCTTCAAGACAAGGCTGCTAATATCTTTCATACTTTTATGCCAATTAATTTATTTTCATTTCTTTTTTTCTGTGTAGTCTGCTTATGTATCTTTATTTTTCATTCTGATGCCCCATGTTACTTAGCTCTGTAGTACTTTACTTTGGGGATCAATACACTTTTTGACCAATTACATTTTGGAGACCTGCCACTGATGCACAGGACAGAATTTCCCTGCTTCCCAAGTGCTGGAGGCTATATGTCAGGTAATGACTATAGTCAATGGAAAGACAGACAGTTTTAGAGTTCACTTCATCTCCCAAAGCAGAAATTTGAAGTAGGCTTGATGAACGAAATCGCCTTAGGCTCTCTATTGACAGGCATGGATGTAAATGCACTCTTTCATAGAATCATAGACTGGTTCAGGTTGGAAAGGACTTTAAAGATCATCTAGCTCCAGCCCCCCTGCCATGGGCAGAGATGCCTCATCGTAGACCATGTCACACGCAAGGCTCTGTCCAACCTGGCCTTGAACACTGCCAGGAATAGAGCATTTACCATTTCTCTGGGCAACCTGTTCCAGTGTCTCGCCACCCTCACAGTAAAGAACTTCTTCCTCACATCTAATCTAGATCTACCCTCTTTCAGTTTAAAGCCATTCCCTCTTGTTCTATCAGTACATGCCGTTTTTAAAAGTCCCTCTCCAGCATTCTTGTAGGCCGCCTCAAGGTGCTGGGAGGAAGCCTTCCTTATCTTATCTGTGGATGTATAACTTTAGATGTCATGACTTTTGTTAATTGAGGCTTACTCTCTGTAGCAATTTTTTTTGGTTAGTCACAGGTTTTAAAATGTTTCCAGTGATGACAACAGTTGCAAATGTGGCTATGAGCCTATGGAGGGTCAGGATGACTGTGTCTGATATGGGTTAGATACTTCTTTAGTCTCTCAGTTTCTTTTATGTGGTTCATAAGATCAGACATCAAACAGAAGCTTTTTGTCCTGTTCCAGATCCATGCCTATTAAAAGTGGTTTTATTCTTGGTACAGTAAATATTCCATTTACTAGGGAGCCGAACATCTTTTTGTTCCTCTTACTATAAAGAAAGATTGCTGGTAAGCCTAAAATTAGATCCATCAGGGTCTTTCTTTTTGTTTGTGAATGTATATATATTTGTCACACCACTTCTCTGTTCTGCCTATCCACTCAGTTCTTGTAAGCATACAGTCACAGATATTATGACCACTTATTCCTCTGGGTTTGCTGTGGCCACAGTACCATGAGGAAAGCTGAATTTTAGCAATACTGTGCTTTGTCATAGGGGGGAATCTTGGTTCTATAGGGCAGTGGACAAAAATAGCATCCTCAAATGAATGGATGGTTAAAAATGGGACCTGTCGTTCTCAATATTATCAGTTTAAACTCAGTGTTTCTTCCAAACATGCAGAAATATGAATGACACGACAGATTCACATTTAGCTGGTGGCTGGCAGCCACAGTGTATAGGCAGCACCTAATGATTTGCTGCAGTGCAACTTTATTACAGAGCTGCCTAATGTTATGCAGGGAACCTGAAGGGGGGAAAAAAATCACAAAAGGTGTTAAAATCAGGTCTGATGAGAAGCTCTAATTATAGCTGTTGTACAAAACGTTAAGACCCATATACAAATCACTTCTGAGTGCTTGTACCCCTTGCCAGCAGAAAACATAAGAACTTTATCTCTCCTTTTTCCATTTCATTGTGGTCTATAGAAAGGTAGAGAGCATTGTTTATAGAAAGGCAGGCTGCCAATGTTTGTAAAGATTGGAGGAATCACAGGCAGTGTTCAGCCTTGTACAGGCTTGAGGCTGTGTATTAAATGAAGCACTTAGAAATCTATGAATCATCCCCCAAGCTCCAACATATTTCTAAAAGCACTCCAAGAAGACCTGTAGAGACTTAGAAAAATTGCCAGTACATTTCCAGGACAATAAAGGCATTCTGAGGGATAATATGAAAACAACCAAATATGGTTCCATGTATGAGCTACAGACCAGGCAGTCTTTAGAACGTTTTTTGTTTGTTTGTTTGAGGTTTTTTAATTTATTTTTTGGCTGTTTTTGTTAATGATCTATTGCCATCTTCCCCACCCTCCCACCTGTTGCCTGCTAAAAGATCAAAAGACAATGTCTGGGATTACAGAGAGGTAAGATACAGCCTTTTTGTTTACTTCTTTTCAGCACTGGACAGCAGGGTGAATGGTTAAAGCTCATTTTATGAAATTAAAATGATCTAAGGTATAAAGTAGTGTAGCTCTTTCCTTAAACAGAAATATTTCTGATGATAGAATGAGAATGATTTGCAATTTCTATAAGAGTAGTCTTCCAATAGCAGTTATCCACCCATTGGTAATATCGATAGGCAAAACCAACCTTAGACCATGGCATAAATATAGCACGTATGGCAAATATAGTGAGTTTAAAATTGTCTTGTGTATCCTTCCATGTGATGACAGCAAGTATGTGAGGTGCCCACAACAGGGGCACAGTCTGAAAAGGCTAGACCTGGGGAAACACTTGTTTCTTGTTCAACAGGAAAGACCAAATCAGAACTTAGTGACAAAGAATATATTAAGAAATTAAACTGCAGTTTTTAGGGCTGTAACTAATTCACTGGACATGGGAAAAGGAAGACAGCCAGAGGGTTGCACAAAATCTCAAAACAGGTAAACCTAAGGGCCTAAAATCCTTACAGAATAAAAATATCCAAGCAATCTTATGCAAAATATTTTAAAAAACAGGGTTTTTACAGGTAACTTCTCAATTAGGTGACCATTAGAGTATGTGGCTGTTACTTATGCCAAACCCTACAGTGCACTGGTGATTCTAGCTTACACTGACAGTAATGGAAGACTGACACGTGCTTTGTCTGTCTGTTGAGGAGTACAATTGTATGGAAATCTCTGTACTATTTGAAATATTTATATTACCCCAAAAATATGCTATTCTCAATTAAATAGTCTGCTCCATTTGCCAGGGAAAGGGAAAAAATGTGCTTAATTTTGAAGTGAAAGCAGGCTTTGCTGTACCACACCAGGAAACCAGAACTGTATTCTTGATGAGAAGGACTCCCCGCTGGGCGCTTTAACAGCACAAAGTCAACCACTATCTGTATGTCTCTGAGGTGGTCTTCTTCCATCAGATGAAAACAAACAAAAATCCTGCAGTTAACCAACCTCATTCTAAGTGAAGTTGCTGCTGACACATTGGAAGCAATATTAAAAGAAAGGGTCTGCTACTGAACTGGTATCAAATGTTGAGTGGAAGAGAATACAAAAATAGTGGAATATATATACTAAGAATGGCCTTGGAGTATAAGAAGTCACCTGGATAACGTTATTCTGCCACTCCCATTAAGAATATCTACTGACTTGTTAAACATAAGCAAAACCATGTAGGGTAGGTTTCTAGCCAGTCACACAATCTTATCTTGGGGGACTAGTGAGGGTTATTCCCAGGAAGGTTCCCTTTACTGCAAGTTGCTCCTGACAGGAAAAGGAAAGATAAAGACGTAATTCTTGATGATGGTGATCTTAAAGAGGGAAGATGCTTTACTGTATCTACATTAACTTGATTGGGTGTCACTTAATGACCGTATTTACCTATTTAAATTTTCTTGCAAAATCCTCTACAAGCTTTATACTGGCAAATGAAAGGTCAAGGACCTCTTGCTAGTCACATGGGCTCTTATTGGATCGCAATACATTTTGTGACATTCTTCAACTATACTCTTCCATTGACAGTGAGCAATGGTTGTCACGATGATGACCTACCTAAAAAAAAGACTAATTTAGACAAAATTAAAACAAGATTAACGCTTTGTTCAGAGATTTCCTCCCACTTTCCTTCCACTTGTAGCGAGGTAAGATAAGGGGCAGGTACAGCAGAACACATCTGCCTCTTGCTGACCTCTGAATCCTTCAGGCCATTTGCAAGTGGGAACATTCATCACCTCCTTTCTCATCCCTGCTTGTCAGTACAGGCATGGAAGATGTTAAGCATACAGCATCCTCCTCCCCACTCTTCTTCTATCCAAAGTACACACAACCCTGATGTGTGTGTGTTGGTTTAATAGTGGCTACAGGAGATGGGACTTCAGCCCTCTAAGAGGCAAGCATCTTCTCGAAGGGGCCTATATGTTCCCTCTCTAGCTAGTCGAGAAGTACAAGCATTTCTAAAGGATGATTCATACAATCAAAAATTAAGTGTGTAGAATAGATGGGATGAAGCCTCTAGAGGAGCAATTTTCTCTGTACTGTCTGTTCAAGCAACCTAGATGACAATCTCAGACTGAATGCCTGAATTTTACGAGGCTGCAGTTGGGTGAGGTGTACCCTATCTAAACTTAAATTCCCACCAGACAGTATCTAGAAGAGCACTTTAAACCACAAATGTGACTGAGTTAAACCCATGTGCCTATTGAAATAAAATGTTATTTGGTTGTGGAGATCCATAAAAAAATTTTGGGAATACTAGTTTAGTTAGTGAAAGCTGGCAAAAATCATCAGCCTGTAATCAGTGTTTTGTTTTTTTTTTTTCCTGCTGATGAGTCATTTACATGGATAGTCCAAGAACTATAGTCCTGTTTTTCCTGTTCAAACACGATCTCCATAATCCTTTCAATTTCTTTTGAGGAACAACTTCAGTGCTTTTTGTTTGGTTTTTTTTTTGTTTGGTTTGGTTTGGGTTTTTTTGTTTGTTTTGTTTTGTTTTTAATGCAGTTGCTGCTCTGGTTAATGATTTAATTGCTTAAACAGTTTGAAAGACTGCCTCTAAGCCAGGCCCTATTAATGAACAGCAAGAACAAAGAAGCTGCAGTATATGTTACAGAATTAGTTTCATTGTGGTGGCTCTGGTGAGATCACCAATTCCCTTGTCCACCTCTGCAGTCTAGCCATTATTTTCTATGGAACAAATTCTGCCATCTATACTCAAAATTTAGTCAGGAGAAAAGACACAATAACAGCACTCAGAACAACTTCTGGCACAGCCCTGCATAACCTGAAGCTATTTTGCCCTCCCTGCAGTAGCGCGCTCCATTTTGCTTGACGTGATGATAAAGCTCAGCAAAAGACAGCACTGTTGATCCTGTAGAAAGCCAACCCACATCCCTGTCTACCCACTCTTAGAAGTGTGATGAGAAGGCTTTGCTCATTACCTTTAACTCTTTTAAGAAAGATAGCAGCACGAGAGGGTTTTTTTGAAAGAAACATTATTCATTATCTCTGTGCTTTTAATCTTAAATCCATTACCCATTTCTTTTCAGGTGACATTGGCCTCCTTATTTCACAAAGCCTCACCCTGTTTTATCTCCCCTCCCTTCCCATATCTCTTCTCTGCATTGACCTCTTGCCACAGTGATGATCCGCTCGGTTCCATTAACTGAACTTTGATGGTGTCGAAATAAAGAAAGTATCACTGTCCTGGTGTACTGCTGTGCACCGCTTTCCATAAAAATACACTTTTTCTTCTATTCATCGCTCCTGTTACTTTAGTGCTGAGTGCTGTTACTGCTTTACTTGTTTCCTCACAGCAGAAAGTGGGAAAGGCAGTCAGCTTTCAGCTCAGGATGACCACTCAAATATATGGAAAGATTGAAAGCTTCGTTTCATGATATGGAAATGTTTTGTTCTTTTTCTTAGAATCAAAAGTGCTGAGAAATGCAGACCAGGCGCCGTTCAGCTCTCCAGCTCACTGTGAGCTACAGTTTGTTGGTCTGATAAGTGGCTCTCTGCTTGCACATGACTAGCTCATGATAAGGGAAGTGATTCAATGCCCAAATGTCCTATTATCAAGAATGCACAACATGTAAAGTAAGTGCTTGCCCCTGAATGAAGATAGTGAAGTTGTTAAAAGCACCCAAACAAAACAATCCTGACTATGTAGTAATTAAAGCCACAGGATACAATGTGAGTACTATGCATTACTTGGGCTATCAGCTGTAAACCAGACACTATCTTCTGCTTTATAGCATGGCTTACTTAATTTGTATCTGCTTAAAAATACTCATTAGGGATGAGCTACAGGAGAATGATTTTTGGATGGACATGGGTCAAAAAGAACACACAATGAAGGGTGACCTTTCAAAAGGGGGATTACCTATAAATAGCAATGGTTATCCCACACAGCCTTCTGACATAAACCTGCTGGGAGAATGAAAAGGAGACCCCTTCCAGGAGTTCCTCCAACATCATTTCAGATTGGCATGTGACACATTTTGTCCATGAATAGCTGATGAGAATTTGCAAGGGATCAAGCAAAAAGCCATAGCAGCTGCTGGCTGGTGATATTCCCCTGGATTTAAAAATTAGCTCAGAGCTTCCTTCTCTTTCCCCATGAACAATGGCACACACTCTGCTAGAAAGGAATATTAAGATTTTATGTTTGAAATATGTCACTTTGGGAGCTCATTTATTAAAAAAAATTAATTGTAGCAATTTTTAAAATTAGCCAAGCAGTGTCAGCAGATTTTATTCAATCCCAGAGGGTTTTAGTATCAGGCTGCAGTTCTCAATTACTGTTTTAACTTCTGCTCTGCAACATGGATCTACCAAATCCTTTATTTGAAATGAGGAAGGATTGATATTGCTGGTCATTTACTATTGTTAAAGTGAAAGAGGTGAGTGAATTAATCAGGAAAAGAGGTGTTCCATTCTGTTTGTAATGCATGGTGTTTGCTAATTTGTCCTGTGAAATTGTCATAATATTTCAGATTTCCTATTTTGCAGACCTTCATATGAAGGTCACTCTGCAAGGAGACAATGCATAGGTGATAGTTTTAAATAGTCAGATGTGGTCAGTGTCTGAACACTCGTGTGTTTATTGCACACTTTTGTATCTGTATTGTGTTTTCACATTCATCCTGTGTAGAGCCAGCAGCCCCTCCACAACAGGCAAAACTGTTGTGCTTCTGACTCCTGTGGCCTCATGTGCTTAGGATAATGGTTCTGATAAAAACAAAACCAAAGCAGCTTGACTATTGTCATTAGATTCATACTGGATAATAACTATGTTTATCATCACTATTAAAAAAATGATTATTAGTGACCAGGATCTGTATACATGACCAAGCTCATGGACTACATGTTGTTGGTAAACAAGAGACGATCTTTGTTGGAAGGCATTTACAACCTAAATAGACATGCAGACAAGAGATGCTATTATCTCCACTTCACAGATGGTGACCAAGATACACTGATATGATGTGCCAAGGGATTCACACAAAAGTGAGGGGGCAGGGAGGGAGCGAGCCAAGCGCCAAAGCTGGGTTACCAGGTTGCCCTGACCGTGACCACGTTTCCTCACTGCACCCACTGCCAACCCAGAGCTGCCGGGTTTCCCTCTGCTCACAGGCGAGGGAGTACATGACAAGCAGCTTCCTGTCGAGCTGCTCCACCCCGGGTTTTGCCCCCGCGGTTGATTTCTGCCCAGCGGCGCCAGGTTCCTGTTTACCCAGGAAGCATTTGTTACTGGTTGGCTTCGCAAAAGATGTTTTGAATCCGTCTTGCAGATGTTTTAGCACACATTTGACGATTGCTTTTCTGCTGTAATACCATGATCTGGAAGCTGTTCGCTTTGGATATTTACAGCTCGTGTTGGTTTAACAGCAGTGCTTCATTCAAACCTTTCCGCAGCCCAGAATTCCTCCCTGAATTTATTGTGGGGAAATGGAGGCTTTAAAAAAAATCAGGGTTCTCAAGGGTGAGTTAGTGAAAAGGGTTATATAATACCATCCTGGCACTAGTAACAGACTCTGTGACCCAGAAGATAGCTTGCAGTCCTGTCTTGCTGCTGCCTATGATACAATGACTTATTTTCAGCGCAACACCACTGAGCATTGCAAGTTCTCTTCTGACATGAAAATTGCTTGAATGGTGATAGAGAGCAGATCTCTCTTTTACTATTGCTACCCTGTATTTATACTTGCATGCAACCCCAGTCCAGGACTGGTGTCCTGTTGTGACCTGTTCTACAAGGACAGGTATAGAAAATGATCCCTGTCTTGAACTACCAGGAGAATAGGAAATGTCAGCAGAAGTTAACCGCCGATTTACATCGCCTGGTTTTCCTTCCAGCATAAAATTGAGGGTAGCTTTACCATGCAGTTGCCTTGCTGCTCCACTCTAACTGGCAGGTTAGTTTTTACGTGTGATTTATAATGTGGGTCTTGTTTCCACATTGGAGTGCTTTTGGATTACAGCATGAAATTTGAATGTGTCTAAATAAAGGGAACGTAGTGGTGGTGGTGGCGGCTGGGAGGCAGGGATTATGTGAAAGCTTTCAGGACGCTCTGAGCAGTGTGCTGCAGCAGCCAAGGGATTTTTATGGGCACAAAGGCACAAAGTAACCCCTCTAATCCCTTTCTCACTGGCTTAGGGACTCTGAAGAAGATTAATAATTACAGGGAATGCAGTCAAAGTGTTTTTAAGGACATATGTGCAGTGGCTTATTTTAGCCATTTCCTAACAGCAAATGCACTGGCAGATTCTCAAGGAGAAATCTGAGTGCAAGTTCTCCCTTCTCCTACCCCTTCCAACAAGAAGATGATGATTTACACTTACATCAAAAAGAAGCTTAACCAGTGAGGAGCTGGGGGAATATTTCCCAGACTGCAGGATTAAGATTTTTCCACAGCCACACCACTCACCCCTCTCTTTCTGGTGTAATAGTCCTGTTCTGCTGAGCTCCCCCAGATGGGCTTATTTCAGTGAAAAGGCAAAAAAAAAAAACTTGCACAATCGTTTTAAAATATTGTAATTCTGGAGAAGTATTTTACCTTTCCTGAAATTGCTGTTTCAGCTGATGGCGACTCTGCTTACGTATTGCTACCCATAAGTTTGTCCCCCTAACTGTGTTTGTACATATATATGCATATGCAGGAGATGTCCAGGAACTGTTTATGTGCTGAGCTTTTAATTTCAC
This sequence comes from Psittacus erithacus, assembly GCA_009867235.2. NCBI lineage: Eukaryota > Metazoa > Chordata > Aves > Psittaciformes > Psittacidae > Psittacus > Psittacus erithacus. Next base: position 9,400 of record WYDI02009968.1, read on the forward strand.
AGCTATGTCATTTTTGGAGAAATCTGTGCCTCAAAGGAGACAGATATGTTTTTACTTTCTCACCCTGGAGATTTTTTTTTCTGTGACAGTCTTGCCCAATTCAAAACTAATGGCATGGATTTTCCTTCATTCTTCCTCAAAGGTGACCGCCAAAGAAAACTGAGCACAAAAAAAAGGCAGCAACATGAAAAGTTTTCTGAGTGTTAATGGTACAGGAAGACAGGAAATGTATACTTGTTTCATGGCGCATGCTAATGCAGTGCTTGGCATTCCACTGTTGTTTGGGATATAAACTGCAATAGGAATGAAAACACTTATATCTTATTACTGCATTACTAACTAAAAATAGCCTATTTTCTCAGAGTTGTAATAAGGATGAAAGTTTTGTCTGTATACTTGCCATTTCTGTAAGACACTCTTGAGACCTGTAAATTCATATAAAAAATACATGAAGTAAAAATTAACCTCAGCTGTCTAGAATTTCTCTTTTCAAATTGCAATATTCTGCCTGCATCATCAAAAAGACCCTAACCAAAGTCTTGATCCTTTTCCGCTAGGGAACAGATTGCTCATGTTAGGATTGCAAATTAACTTTAGTTTGAAACATTTAGCATTAGTTAGCATTTGCTGTGCTAAGCCCAGTTTACTGTGCGCAAAGCTTTGAGATTAAACAGTATAAACCAATCCAGGAACTGCCTTTCCTGTTTTGATATTAAAAACCTGTTGCACTTTTTAAAGAGAGGGAATTTGCTGAAGTGATATGAACCTTAATCTTCTCTCCTGTGCTTCCAAATTTTTCTTCCGGGAGGAACTGGCTCTCCTTTTACTTGGTGCTTTCCTACCAAAGGGAGGGCAGCCTGGTTTGTGTGCTCTGAACAGTTTAGATTAAAGCTGATTCAACAAATATCTGGTTTCAAGACGGGAATCCAGATACCACTGTGAAGCACTGGGCACATGGGTTCCAATGCATGCTCAGACCAGGCTGGCTCCACATGGACATGAGTGTTACTGCACTTGTGTCAGTCTTCTGCACCTTCTCATACTGCTTTCTCTTGCATTGCACAAGAGATGCTAGACTTTCTTGAGACCAAAGGGAAAGAGAGAGCTTTCACCTGGCAAATGGGAAAGTATCCTTCCCTGTGTGGTGGCTACACATCTGTTCCTCAAACAGAGATTTAGAGCTGTCTGAGAACCTTCAGCCAGCCATAGCATCTTCACTGAGGTTTTGCTGGTGGCATAGAGTAACTTTGCAGTATTTAAGATGGGCAGGTCTATGTCAGTCTAATACATCCCAGCTCATGATAATACAGGGTGCTACAAATTCTTAGACTGTGCTTTCTGAAAATTACTCAAACTGAACAATGTTTCTCCCATAACTAGTTCTGCATGTGAAAAACACATGTTTATAGCATGCAGACTTCTGTGGAATGACTTAGTGTGAACACAAGTGGCATAATCTGGCCTTTCACCTTTATAGTCAGAGTTATCAACTTCAAGAAAACCCCCAGACTTGTGGGATTTGGATCTCTGATGCATTATCCCAAGGTACTGGCTGTAATCAGGTTTTATTCTCTTGGAATGTTTCCAGGAAAAGCTGTTTCCTGAGCATAAGAAACATGAAAGATCAGGAAAGTGACTAACAACATGGAAACCTTAATGCCGCCTATCAAGTGCAATGGCTGAGAACACTGCAGATTGTGTCAAGGATAACAAAATGCACAATGACTGCCAGCTATTGTTTTTCAAGCAAACGACTGAGATTTGGCGATGATTAGTCTATAACTAAAAGAGAGGAAAAACACAAAATGAGAAAGGGATAGTATAAAAACTAGGAAATAAAACCCACAGGCAAACTTTATACAGACATAAATTTCACTCCAGAAAGTCATCAAAATGGCTTCTCATATACGTCAATAAAGTCAGCATGTTTGCACTGTGTTAAGTTTATTCTAATGAGCTTGATCACAAGTTAGCTGTCTTTGGCAATAAATAATTATTTTTTGCTGCTTGAATATGCTCAGCCCTACTTTGTACACCTTCATGTTGCCCTGTTGGCTTTATTGATAGAATGGAGATGGCATTTCCTGAAAGCAAAAATCACCACTGATGACAACTCTTCATGCTGAAATAAATGCAATCCATAAACACATCCATTTCTGTGGTGTCTGTCTGCCCCAGCAGGGACCTCATGTTACAGTAGGAACACAATCTAAAAGGCAACATGTCATTAAAATATTGATGGAACGATGTTAGTAGGAAGGGAAATGCATATTTAATAAGCACCTAGATGCTTTTCATGTACACATGTGACACCAGATCTCAGGCTAATCAGAGTGAGATTGGGTCAGTCCTTGTGAGGGGAAGGTTCCAGACAATACATGGGGATATCCAGTTGTAGCTGGCTTGAAAGTGTCTTTCAGTACCTTGACAGGAGGCAAGGAGCAGGGTAAGTGATGTCTTGAATCTAGCTTTCTGCTGGGGACACTGTGCAGGTACCTCCCCTCAGGTGCTGTCTCAGAAGGCACATTTCCTCCATGACTACCACCTTTGTGAGAAAGCACATGCTTTGAGATGCTGCTGTTGTAGCCTTCTGTGGGCTGTCAGGAAGGCTGGAAGACATAACGCTCATTGTGGAAGCTGGGAGGTGACAAGACTCCTGATCCACTGACGCAGGGAAGTCCCAGTCTGCCTAGAGAAAGCATCTGAGGGGGTAAAACAAAAAGCTTACTGTGTCCTGAACACCCCCTCAGAGAGAAAGGTCAAGAACAACATAACCCAGGCTATTAATGGCAACAAGCTGTAAAAGCTGTGGTTTCTGAATCATGAAACTGTGGCTGTGACTATGGTGCACATTAGAACCTGCATTTCCATCCTGGTCTGTGCTGGGCCGCCACATGCAGGACCATGAGTGAAAAAGTGTGTGCACATCCCCATGTTCTGGCTTCACAAAGGCGTGAGCTGCAAGCAGCTATCATGTTTTACAGATGACAAACAGCTTTCAAATAGTTGTTCATAGATGCATAAACATTAGTCTTTGAATTGCAAAATTGTCCTTTGTGTTAGAGCACGTAAGTAGCCTCGTGTACTGCTGTATGTCTGTGTATGCGTGGTTAGGTGCTTGCTCCTTTATTTGGTTAAAACTGATTTATAGCACTTGCAACAGTCCCCATACGTTTTTATTATTACCAGCTCTTCTTTAGCTCTCATACCCCATGCATTTGGTATGAGTAATAAAACTTACTTAATTGCAGCAATAAAGGCAACTTTGTATGCTTGAACTTTGATTTGGAAGGATTTTCCATTATATAAATGTATAGTTTTACACATAGACAATAAAGTAATGGCTTAATATAAAAGTTCTTGGAAACAGTGGTAAACCTTATTATGAATGTCATCTATTGCTGCCTAGAGTGAGTTGTATATTGCTTTTTAGTCCTAATCACAGCCACTGTGTTTTTCCATCTGACAGTGCACACTTCCTTTTAATCAGTTATGTAGTGGTGAGAAAAAAATCAGCCCTGATAAAGGAAGAGAGTGTTTTCACAGAACCTGGATAAAGCTAAAGCACGCTGCAGACAATTATTTGTAGTCTGTTACATCCCAGGCAAAGCATGCTCACAAAGCCTTAATAGTTACATAGGCTGAGCCAGAATGGTGCTTTTGTTGTAAACGCACTCCATGTTCTGGCACATGGTTGCAACCACAAGTCTCAGGATCATTATGTTATCACAGAGTTCCCTTCAGATTATCATGTTGGTCATAAAGAACTTTAGGAAAAGATGAAAATACAACTATTAGGCCAACTTTTACATATATTGTCAATTTATCATTTATAGGATCACTAAACTTGGGTTTGATTCATTTCACAGCTTTTTGTTGGTTTATAAAATATTAGTAGGAGCAGTAGAATTTATTTGTCATGGAAATGCTGGAGAGTAAGATGAAATAAAACCATACTGGAACATAAATCTGAAGACTGGGAAACTTCTCTAGCTCTGCCTTTCACCAGGATATTCAGGAAGAATAAAGTAAAATCCATTAGAAATAAGTGAAAGTAAAGGACTTTTGAGGACCAAGTTGCTTAAATCAGTAATGCCTGATTTAGAGCCTTTCCTGAAGTGAAGGCAGCACAGTGAGGATATTTAGCATATGTATGAAAACAGACAAGCAGATACTAAAAAAGGGCCCACAAGAGCATCTCAGCTATTTATTGAGATCTAAAGAAGTAACAAAGCAGCCTATACAAAACACTTCCAAATGTGCTGGAACAGGGAAAAATACATATAATTTTGAGTATTCAATGCAAAATACACACTGAAGTTCAGAGAACTATAAGGCAACCACACTGAATTACATGAAAAATGCCAGTTTGGATCTCTCTTTCTCAAGCACACACCCATAACCGAGAAAAAATGCACCTGCATTCCTCTCTTGGGCTTCTCCTGTTTTATGTCCTGGGGCAGGCTGCCTCCAGCTGAAGGGGGAAGGGTGACAATGCCTATGGGGAAGGCCAGGGTGATTCCACTGGAGACTCTTTGCTTCCAGCATTACACCTGTGGCCTGTTGCCCCCAGACTTTCTCCTGGGAGGCAGACATTAAATGGAACCACTGTTTGCAAGAACTATTGACGTGGCAGATGTCTCTGCAGTCCATTTATATTGACATTCCCAGAAAGGAGCTGAGATGACTTTTGCATGGATTTCCTTTGCAAGGCAAGGTGAAAAGGGAGAAGACATACCTTCATATTCCTTCTTCCCTCTTCTCCTCTGGTCCTGTCCCAAAGGCCAAGCACCTCTCAAGGGTACAGGGGCAGAAGGATCTTTGGCAGGATGGAGGACCAGGTCTTTTCACAGAGGCTCCTCTTTATGTGTTGAACAGGAGGAAGACTGGCTCAAGGGGGACCTGAGCTGGATGCATCTCGACAAAGGGCTGCATGCACTAATCTTCCTGAATTTAAAGGATTGGACAGTATTTTACCCTCTGCAGCTCCAGATCAGAATAATTAGTGAATTAAAACAGATTTTCCACTAGGCAATATGTTGCTAAGACTGCTTTTAGAAGGGCTTTTTTCTCCTCCTTGTTAATAAAAAAAAAAAACCAAGACAGCTGTCTTGTGAGGGATTTGTATTCAATATTAGAAAGCTACACAGCTGTGGAGTCTGGATGCAATCATAAAAATTGAATAGCAGAGACATGGCATTGCTCGAATGCAGCCCACTTTGTAAATGTGCTGGGTGCTTGGAATGTGCATATCACACAATAAAAGTGCTGCTCTTGTCTGTGTTTGAAGCAAGAGCACCAATCGGCTTGTGGAGCTGTTGTAATGCGATTCAGACTGCCCTCAACAGCTGAAATATTCAGTTCAGCAAATGGATATTTCAAATGTAAATATTTATATGGGCCAAGGGCTCTTTGTTGCTTGCTATTTTGACATTTTCAAATCCCTCAGCTTTACTTTTGTTACAAAGATGGTCTATTTGCTGATGAGAAGAACAAAGGTCAGTGGCTCGTTATGCAGAAATAGTGTTATTATTGCAGCAAAATACCACCTCTCCCAACCCACAAAGCTATGATTCCATATTACTTCAACATCAAGACCTACATATTCATGGAAATAATGCATCCCTGAGTTGTTATGAGGAAATCCAATCATAAAAAGAAAGAAACAAGTTATTTGAGGTCCTGATTAGATAGAACTAATGGTTCATCAGGATGAAATGTTAAGTGCATTTACCTTTCACTTCAGAAACGTTCTGCAGCTGCTCTTAATAACCACTTGTTACATTTTGCAGGACTGGTATTCACCTTTAATACTACTGCTATTGCAATTCTTCATTCATTTAACAGTGTGCTCACCTTTTGGGTTTCACCCAATTTAGAGATTTAGGAGAGGTTTAGAAAAGTTATACTTTAGCTGAAATTATTACTGTTTTCTTATCTCTAAAGCTTTAAAATCAATACTATATTCTTCTTGATTTTACCTATATCAGTGATTCCCTGCCTTTCTATAGCTACGTCTCACTGCCATTGCTTTGTGTACGCCCCATCCTTCAATATTCTGTCTCCTCACCCCTTCCCTACTCTTTTCCCTTACTATGCTTTCTGCTTTCCTCTCATTTTCTTTCCAGTTCTTGGGTGTCCTGCTGCTCCCAAGCAGCGTGCCTCCCTCCCTCCCACCTTTTTACTGCCTTTTGCCGTTCTCCTGGGCTGCTGCTAGCTCCTTAGCTCACTTACACCAACTCAGATCCACAAGAAAAGTTTCCTAGTTTGGGATTCTCCCCACTCAGTGCTAAGTCTGATTTTTCTTCTTGCCATGTCTCATCTGTAAGAACTGTTGAATTATATATAACAGCTTCTTGGAAACTTGAAACAAAGATTGAATGCTTACCAAACTGTTATTTGGCAGATATCCAGATTTAAATTCATATTGTTGGACTTCTGCTAATATTTTTTTCTATAAAAATAGGATATCAGTAGTTTTCCTGAGGAATATATGCATCTGTAGGATAAATTCTTCCAAGATGATCAAAGAAAATATAGGGTGATATGGCCTTGCTGCTACCTGCCCAGGTGAAGTAGGTCAAGTTTGGAGGATATTATTTTAACACACTTAAATATGTGGGTCTTCAATATTACTGGCTACTTGGTGCTGCTTTTGAGAAGGAACATACTGAGGCATCATTATTCATTTTTGGTTGTGTTCACTACTCAGTTCAGAAACTGAGAGTCAGACTTTCAGCAGGAGTTTAATTATGATTCAAGAGCTGTATTTGACTTGCAAACCAAAGTAGGGTGAAACTGTTCCCCGCAGGATTCCTTCCTCCAGCCTCCAGTATCCTGTGTGCACAGACCTCTGCTCATTTCCTCCACTCATCCCCAAATTCTCATTCCTGGCAAGTGGTTTAGATTCTCCAGGCATATTTTTTTATAGCACTGAAACTTTTTTTTCAAAGCAAAAACTGAGCTACATTAATTGCCAGGGAAAGGAAGTTTCTGAGAAACAGCTGTAGAATCAGGCTACTGTGAAAGTACATGGGAGGTCATGAGCATGCAGATGTCCTAAGAACATATGGCAAAGGTTGGGACTGTGAATACATGTATTATAGGGTATTACAGAATGTAATACAGAACTCCAGTGTAATTGCAGAACTCCAGCTAGCCTCTTAGAAAAGGAAGCCTGAGGTAAATGACCTCAGTTCTCCTCCAGTCCCTCCTATATTTTGCTCAGTTTTTAGATATGAAAATGTATATTTTAGCATTTGGACCATGACTAACAAATGCTTTTTAAATGAGGGTAGTTGAATTTCCACATGGAGCCCATTATATATTTTGTTAACATCTTACAATACTCTCAGGTCACAGCTTGTGTGTATCCTCTGATGGGAATGGATTTGGAAAGCTGTGCTGGTGTGTGTGTGAGCAGTACTCTAACCATTAAGTGCATCATGGTTCAGTCAAATGAAAATCTCACTTGCCCACCCTGCCTTGCCGAAGATGAAGTTAGCATTGACAGTATTGCTTTCACAGGCAAAATGTTTCTTGAGAACATTCTTTCCAGGTCACTGAGAAGCTCATGCAGAAGCTTCATTATTTGTGTGCTTTCACATATTTTCCTATGTGGGCACACATATGTACATTCCTGCTTGCAACTTCCCTAAAAGAGTTGCTCAGTGATAATTTTTACCTGATTAGAAGTAGAAAAATCTTGACTTTGCAATAACTTCGTGCTCCTTTACCAGTTTTTTTGAGCCAATCACATTCACAAAGTTCAGAAGCTGTTCATCTTTTGTCAAGGTTCCTAAAGTACAGACAATAAGATCTTGAGTCTTCTTGGGCTCCTTGGTGTACTCTGCTGTCAGATATTTTTTAGTTTACCCCTCATGTCAAATTAGCGTATATTTTGGCAGTGATTTCATCCTTTAAGTTAGTACACTGACTCCCTCTTGCCTCATTCAGCCCTGGTGGGACAGAGTTGGAGAGCTGGGTCCATTTATGGGCTCCCCAGTATGAGAGACACTTGGACATACTGAACTGAGTCCAGTGAAGGGCCACAAAGATGTTTGGAGGATTAGAACATCTTTTGTATGAGGAAAAGCTGAGAGAGCTGGGACTGTTCTGCCTGGAGAAGACGAAGCTCAGGGGGATCTTATCAATGTGCATAAATACCTGATGGAGGGCTATAAATGAACCCTCCATCATGGGGAGGACAGAGCAAGACTCTTCTCAGTGGTGTTCAATGGATGGAAAAGATCCAGTGGGCACAACGTAATTAAACATAGGAAAACATTTACTTTGCTGTAAGGGCAGTTGACCACACGACCAGTTAGCCCAGACAGATTGTGGAGTCTCCATCCCTGAATGTTTCAAAAACCTAACTGGGCACAGACCTCAGCAACCTGCTGAAGTTGACCTTGGTTTGAGCCGAGGGGTTGAAGCAGGCATCCCTGCTAACCTCAAACTTTATGTGGTTATGAAAATCTCCTTCATACTCTTATAAGATCCTATTTTTTTTCCTAATTTTTTCTCAAGTCTTCATGGTCTGCTTTTTTGAGACATTTCTATCAAGAGCTTTTGTGTGTACATCACATAATGGTGTGATTTGGAACAAGCACTTTGTTTTGCCATAGTTCACATCTTGAGAGCAGTTTGCCTAGTGATTTTCTTTCTTTCACATCTGTTTATGCTCTTAAATAAAAGTTAAATTTTTTTTGATCAAGCTTTCTGGTGTTTTTTTGGAGCAAATATATCTTGTTATTCTAGAACAATTTGCTCAGTGCAATTTTCTGACTTGTTTCTTGCTGACATTTTATTTTGCTTGTATGTGTTGCCTAGGTAGGTTTTATGGCATGCAGTGCCTGGAAAATTGTATCCTTATGAATATCAAAGCATTACTTTGTCTCAGGTCCTGCAGTCCCACTGATGTTTCCAAACAAACTCCTCACAGAGTCCTTTCTGCACATTTGGATAGAAAAAGAAAACTCTGTATATTACCATCACTACCTAAATGCCATCAGAACCACACACCTGCACCTGTACTAATATTCATTCCCTATGAGGAAGTCAGAGCTTTTATGTGGATGTCTGTGAATCTCAGCTCCTTCTCTGAAGGAGGGAGGGAACACAAGTTAAAAGGGAAGGAGGGAGGTAGAGAGAGAGAGAAGGAAAGAAGAGACAGAGAGAAGGAAAGAAGAGAGGAAGGAAGGAGGGAAAGAAGAAAAGAAGGAGGGAAAGAAGAGAGGAAGGAAGGAAAAAAGGAAGAAAGGAAGGAACAAAGGAAGGAAGGAAAGAAGGAAGAAAAGAAGGAAGGAAAGAAGGAAGAAAGGAAGGAACGAAGGAAGGAAGGAAAGAAGGAAGAAAAGAAGGAAGGAAAGAAGGAAGAAAAGAAGGAAGGAAAGAAGGAAGAAAAGAAGGAAAGAAGAGAAGAAGGAAGAGAAGAAGGAAGGAAGGAAGAAAGGAAGGAAAGAAGAGAAGAAGGAAGAGAAGAAGGAAGGAAGGAAGAAAGGAAGGAAAGAAGGAAGAGAAGAAGGAAGGAAGGAAGGAAGAAAGGAAGGAAAGAAGGAAGAAAAGAAGGAAGGAAAGAATGAGTGAATGAAGGAAGGAAGGAAGAAAAGAAAGAATGAATGAATGAGGGAAGGAAGGAAAAGAATCTTAACAAAATCAGTGGAAACAGATTTCCTAAAGAGCAAGACAAAATCTTAGTGAACAGCAAAATTGCCAGATCCTTCTGAGAGTCCATGGTTTTATCTCACTTTGCCTCAAGTTATCTCCCCATCTGTTTTATTCTTCTCTAGGCTGTCCACCATGCCCTACCTTTCAGTACTAGGAATATCCTTTTCAAAACACTTAGTTACTCAGTGCTATTTATGAAGCCATTTCCACAGAGTAGTCCTTCAGAAAGCGGACTGAGAGGTAGGATGAGCTCATCCTTACAAAAACATGTTTCACAAAGGTGACCAGAGTCTGATCCCCCTCTGTCCCCCTCTTTTTTTTGGGTGGGGTCAGAGGGGATGCATATGCACTGAGCAGGTCTTTTTCTTGCTACAGGCACTTCTGAAAAGACAGGGTGTTTTCATTTCCTTCCTGACTATAAGCTGACAACTGAGCAAAACGGAGAGGGGAATGAAGCCCTTCTGAGCCGTGGCAGCTGATAATTACCTTGCTCTGTGCAGGGCTCTCCATAACCCCAGCATTGTGAGAAGAGTACTTGATTACAGTGTGTAAGCCCAGCTCGAGATGAGAGTTCTGCTTCATTAGGGAAATAGAGCTGCAGTGCTTTTGCTGATCTCATTTCCATCTCCATTTTTGCCTTTGTAAAGCTAAACTACCTTTATGCTCAAGTAGCTATCATCCTTTTTGTCCTTGGCAAGCCTTACAGGTAAACACGTGGAGGTAAAACGACTGGTGAAATATTGTGAAAGATGCTAGGTGAGGAGAGGGTAACCTGGAGGACCTCTGGGTACTCTCCAGAAAAGAAAGAATACAGTTGCGTTAGGCTTCCTCTGGGGAAATAGTAGTCCCTATAATTTGAGCGGGTTTGTTTATTCAGTCCCTGAAGGAAAAAACCGTCAAAAAGGAAAACCAGTCTCTATCCCACAGAGAAACAGGAATGATCTTGTGGAGTAGGCAGAGATTAAGTACAATGATAAAGATGATGATGATTAGAGGCCTTTTAATTTAGGAAAATGGGTACATTGGACATTGTGGTTCAGCAGCCTGGTTCCAGGTAGGTGTAGGAAAAGCCTGTGGCACTCCAAAATAAAGTAAGAAGGTACTTGGAGAATGAAAGGGGCTTACTTGGAGGGCTTGTTTTTTACAGCAGGCTGATATTTGCCAGAAAGCATGTTGGGTTGTGGGTTTGGTTTTTTTTCTGTCAGTAATCAAATATCTAATTTATAATTGTGTAGAGTTCTGATTTGTCAGTATTTCAGGATACTTACAGTGGCATTTGAAAGGTATCTCCTCTCAGTCCTGGCATTGCTCCTCAGCACTCAGCAGTGAGTGTGCGACCCTGAGAGCAAAGCAGGGATTTCATCTGGACGGGAAAACTGTTTAAGCATCTTTAGACCTAACTATTTACTCTTTCATGGCCACAGTGTTCAAGCCTCAGGGAGTTTAAGAATGTAGCTTCATTGGCATTCAAGGGATGATGCAAGCTAAGGGACAGTAAGGGTGTATGTACACTTTGTAATGGAGCAAAGAGATCCCTGAGGTAGGGCAGGCTATGGCTAATGTGCACATTGTACAGTGCAGTCAGCAGCAACTAGCTTGGGTCTGAAGGCAGATAATATCCTCCTAAGACCATCTTGCTTCCAGTTAATTCAAGCACAGATGGCAAGTAAAAGTGGGAAGTAGGAGCGAGTAACCCTCTCCAGGTAATGTTACTCTCATGCTGTTATAAGTTACTTTGATGCCACATTTTTTGTGGCTGTCGGGTCCCTCTGGGGTCAGGACTTGGTACCACCACGGCTGCTGCAGATCCAGCTTGGCTGTTGCCCTACTGCTAGCGTAGGCATGCTGTTAGCTTTTTGAATCTCATGCCCATGTTACACAGATTATGAAGTAAGCTACTCCATCCGGCTGTCCTTACTCAACGTGTGTCTTCAGCTGATATTCCAAATGCTGCAGTTCAGCTCACAGTGATTTTCTGGACAGTTTTGAAATCTGTAGCTACAAAAAGCTGGGGTTTTGAGCTTAATTTTTTTCCTCATCTACACCATTAACTTTAAAAGAGCTCCTCACAGTTAACAGTACAAAGGGAAAAAAAGACTCTGACCTGACTGTCAGAAAATATGGGCTTTAGCTCTCATTTACATGATCATTTATAGCCACTGCTAAGACCCCTTTATAGTGCCGGATCTGATACGAATTCGGTTAGTACTCTGCTACAGCATACTGGGCATGATAGAAGCAATTAAATGGGGCTTGTTTCTTTGCCAGCCACCCATGTTCCTTCTGGTTCCCTGCACTTTCATGGCACGATGCTGGTCTTCCCCAGCCTGGTAGAATTCCCATGCCTGTATACTCAGCAACTTCCTCTTTTTTAATGTATAGTAGAAGATCCACCACATCAAACCTGTCCATAAAGCTACTCTGAATCGAATAATGTTGCTTAAATGAAGTCACCACAGAAGGAAAGAACGGTCTGTGCTGCACAGAGTGAGGCAACATTACTGGAAATCAGGTAAAACAAACAAAAAAGATCTAATTGTAAACAAACCTGTAGCCTACTTTTTAACATTCCTCCAAAGAATGAGTTTTATTTCCACCACTGGCTGAGGTTTAAAATAGAACTTTCCTATTATGCTGCTTGTGACCTCCTTAGATCTTGTCTCAAGTCATAGTGCGTGGAATGAAATGGAGTATTACACTGTTGGCTCCCAAGGGACACTTGAGTCTTAGTTACCTTTTGAATTAACTAAACCTTTTGGAAAGTTTAAGTCATTCCCATGCTACTGGGTTTCATCTGGTCATTTTCTTGTTTTACTTAGCATTTTATGCTTTACCAGCTTTGATCAATATTGCCCGGTCTCTGTCTAGATCAGAACAATCACGAAGACAGTTCATCTGATTGAATTCTTGTCCCCTTTCTCACCTCGGTATGCTGTCATTGGCCATGTCACGAGCAGCATACATGGCTCCTGATGCAGTCTCTTCTGCCTTTTTGTCAAATGTGTTGTTTTTCTAGGACTTAGGATATTGATAATGTAAGGGCTACTAAAGTTGTCTCAACCAAATCTTACAATATTTTCATCTCTTTCTACACAATAAATATGTTGGAGATCTTGACTGCATTATATCTGCATTAGAGTATTGGCCCTATGCTTTGGTTATCAGATAAGATTCTCTGCTTTAAATCAAGAACAGGCAGGGAAGATGTACAGGCAAAACTGGGTTTTTAAGGCTGTTTTGAGGCCTTTTCGAAGCAGTGCCAAGGCTTGCCTGCCTTATTTATACCTCCAGCATTCTGAGTTGTTTTGTGCTAAAGCAAAGTCTGCTTTCACTGTCCCCATCACTCCTGCGGAGCTGAGTTTCTCCAACAAGGCAGACTTTTCCCGCTGTCTGCCTGAGTCCTCTTTTTGGCTTCTGTTGGACCCACATTCCCCTGCACAGGGGACTAAACTTATCCAAGGCTCTTGTATGGAATCTAGTATGGCTGAGACTGCTTTCACAGAAATCAGATGTTCCCTTGTTTTGCTTTTTTAAAAGACCCCTTTTGAAGACAGGGTTCCAGAGCAAGTCATTTGCAGTGCATGCTTTTCTGTATTCCCTTGGGATAACAGACCCTTGTGGAAGGAAATACTGTGCTGAAAGAAAACATTCTAAGAGCAGGGTAGGTGTTGCTCCTTCTCCAGCTGATGATATTGGCGAGGGGGGAGGTAAACTTGGTACCTTAAGACTATTTTCCTGTTGTAGTAAGGACTTAAAATTTGGTGTGCAATTAGAGCATCTGATCATTCAGCAATTACGTTAATTTAATAAATAAATCAGTAAGGGTGCTTAGGTAGGCATTTTTGTGTGAGACCCATGGCAGCCATTGTACATTTAACAGGGGTTGTGCCCCTCATATAAGTATGTCTAAATTGCAAACTACAGAGATCCAAGATATCTTTAAATCAGCTAGCTTGAATTTGGGGAATGATCTGGCTGTGGTTTGCCTGGCAAGAAACAGAGAAAGAATCACAATAAGGTTTAGGAGGTGAAGGCTTGTGCTATACAGGTAAAAACCAATGGTGTGTCAGTCATGTAAATATGAAATAAGAGTGTTGAATCAGGCTTTTTTATTTTTAACCATGAGAAACAGGCACTGAAAAGTGTATGGGAAATGCAGCAGAATGTGCTATAGCCCAGGAATCTGCAGAAAACCTGCTTTCACATTTTGGATTGACTGTTTAAGGTAGGAGAACTAATAGCATTAGCAGCCTCTGAGGAGATACATAGCTTTCAGATTTCCTAAGTGGGTGGGTGTTAAAGCAAGGTGGATGATGTCAGGATGATTTTCAGTTTTAAAGAGAGCTCCAGCGAACAGCTTTAGCAGCTCAAACAGCTTGCTACCAAGCTGAACAGCAGTGCTTGGGCTGGGGAGGAGGAAAGAAGAAGGGAAGGGAGGGAGAGGAGATGAATGGAAGATACAGCCTGCAGATTACCATCAGTCCATGGCTGAGTTTACTGAAATACAAAAGGATGACTCTGTTGATTCAGCTCTGCCTGCTGCTGGGAACCTTCTCCCCTGCCCTCCCTCACATCTGATCTCACATTTCTACATTTAAGAGCATGTGTCAAGCACAGGGGGGAAAGGCTGCTGAATATTTGGGCACAGGCTGCTTCTTTGTGAAAAGTATGAGATATCTTGAAACTGAACTATGTCTCTTGAAAGCACCTTTTCCCTTCCCTTTCCAAATCACGTTTACTTTTTTTCCAGCATTTATAATCTGAACTCAAGTCAATCTAATTTTAACCATAAAACCTACCCTGCTTTGTCTTCTTTCCTGGCTGCTGTTTGGTAAACTCTTTCATTCACATATGTCATTCACAATACTGCAGTAATTATGCTCTTTTCATCCTCAGCAATGAAACCACGTAGTCAAATATCCCTTCTGAAAAGCTGCCGCATGGGTATGATACTGTGAACAACAAGAGTACCTCATATTTAGTTAAAATCTTCCCTTTCCAAGAAAACATCAGACACTTGTGGGTAAACATTTAAGGTATTGGAGAAAGAAAACAGCCCCCTTCAAAAGCCCCTTTCCCTGCTGAGGGGAAGTTCTAGCTCCCCAGATGCCCCAGCCTGTGCTGTCTGGCCCAGGACACTGCTGCGGGTTGTATCCCCAAGTCCATCCTGTTGAGAGCAGGCATGGAAGGGACACGTAGTAACTGTAACCAGGTTTAATTTGGGATTTTTTTTTCTTTTCATTTTTTTGCTTAGCCTGGCAACAGCACGCATGATGAATCTGTGCTAGCGCATGTCCCGCTTGCTGCCACCTCCTCTTTGTCTGTTAAATATCCTTGTCAATTTCTGCCTTAAATCAGGCTGCAGCATCACGCGTAGGGATGTTCTCAGTTTTTGTGTGTCTGAAGCCACTAGGACTGTGAGACTTTATTCCTGACTAGGGCTGGATTCAGTATTACTCTAAAAGCAGGTCTTCTGGAGTCTCTGGCTCTGGGCCTGTTACTGCAGACTTTAGTCAAGCCCTATCCACAGTTATGGCATGAAAGTCAGAGTAATTTTTCACATGGTCTTCCGCAATTGTATTAGCTCATCTATATATTAATCACTGTTAAAGTGGCTTTTCCCCCTTATGGGGCTTCTTTGGAAGATCAGCCTGTGGTGACATGCCGCACATGGTTATGCCATCGTTATGTCTTTTCTTCTCTTTGGAGCCTGGTGGCAACAGGTTGCCTGAGAGACCCTACAGATACACGAGACGTGAAATCTGTGACTGTGGGCACTACGTGTGTGACAGATCACCATTCAACAGGAAACCAAGTTCCGGTCAAGTGCTTTGAGTTGGGTAGTGCTCCTTGCCCTCCCTTGGATCTGGAGCTGGGTGGCAGTCGTCTGTGCCTGATGCTGGGTGGACTCCTTGCACTCTGAAGGACCACCAGGCACCCCAAAGTGGCCACATGGCATGGGGAGCACATGGGGCTGTGCTGCAGCTGGATGGGTGGTAGCACTATGCCACTGGGCACGTCACTTCATGCTACTATGCTGGTCGCCCCATCCCAGGAGAGGCAGTGTCCCCATACCGTGTCCCATGCCACCTGAGGTGAATACAGACCTCCATCCTGTTCTCGTGCCATCATTTGGGGAAGGTGATGCAGGGAGAATCTCCTGGGCCATGCTGGGTATAAATAGCTGTAGCTGAGGGCAGCCAAGAGGATGGAGCCAGCAGGGAGAGGGCTGGCAGAGGTGGTGGCAGCAGCCTCCCTACCATGCTGCACCTCTCAGAGCTGGTTGCTAGGTAAAGCCAGGTGTGTCAGCTGAAGTAGTGGAAACTTCTATTCATCTTATAAATAGTTGAGCAGCCCGACTTGGTGAAACGTGAAACGAGCAAACATCCCATCTTCTCCTTGGAGGGCAGATCGGGATTCAGTCTATAGTGCTGTCATGTCAACTGTGTCAGCGCTGCTGTTCATGATGCCAAGGCTGTATAAGTTATTCATGTGAACATAGCAAACAAAGGTTTAGCTTAACTGAGGGATGAACATTCCTCCACCTGCAGCTTTCTCCACAGCTAGACACAAAAAGTGCAGAGGTCACTTAGTCTGTGAGAGAAATAGACTGCACCGTCTTTGGGGTCAGTATGCTTTGCAAGTATAGTAATATGACTGCAGGCAGGCCTGAGGGCTTCTGGCACAGTGTCCTTGGTAGTAAAAGAAAATGTCATTAAAATCCTAATGCAGCTTGGCTGGTTTACTTGAAATTTGCTGGGCAAAATTATAAATTTCCCTTATAATCATGTTTATACCCTAGGCCATTAGAAGGCTTTTTCCTTCTGCTAATTCCTCATGCTTCTTGTCAGACTATGTTGACCCTTGTTCTCTGGTGAATTAAGATAGATTGCCACCAGAGGTTAATACTCCCTCTGAGACTAGAGGAACTTTTCAGGTCTTTCTCAGTGACTGAAGAGTTTCTGCTCTTAAAAAAATGAGACTTCAGAGCTTGAATTTGAAGCTATATGTCAGCTTGGCAATACATTAAATGGAGCTTACTGCAGGATTTCAATTGCAGTCAATTTTAAAGAAAGGAGATATCTCCATGATATTGCCTGGAAAGGGATGCTTTTCTGAGCATGCTTTCTTATAACCTCAAAAGATCTAGTCATGAATATCATCTAGCAGTCAAAGCAGGGGGCTGGGAATAAAGATATGTAGATCTCAGTTCTGCCACGAGCCCTTTATCAGGACTGACTAAGCCAATCCCTCCTGCATCTTAGATGATCAAATTGCCATGGGGACACTAAGAATAACATTTAACAGCAAAGCATGGTGTGCTCATTAGATGAAAAGGAGTCTGTAAGAACAAGTTTTTGCTTTCTTTTATTCCCATTTATTCTTGTTAACAAGGTGGTAGGATTGTGCCAGTCCATAGATGATCTGTGCTCAGACCTCCACATGGAGGTGAGGACACTGCAATGGCCCTGGGTAGCACTTATTGACAGTTAATGTGGAGACAGTGGCTAAGCCAGATTGTCTGAAAATGGACCAACATCACATTTTTGTGCAAACCTGAACATTTCAGCTGTCCAGTTTACTGATGAATGATAAGGCACTGCTCTCATTTGCTCTTGCTCTGTATGGCTGTTTTTGGAAAGGGGTGGCTTGTGGCAAGCTAAAGGAGACTGTGATGGAGAGCCAAAGGGGGTGTGTGAGTGAAAACCAAGTCATTGAATACCAGCTTGTGTCCCTCCTGCATTCTTTTTTGTTAGACTCACATCCACAGAGAAGATAAAAATCAGCCTTGTCACGTTAGCTGCTCCTCTCCATGTTTGCCTTTACTCTGATCAAATACAGGCAAAAGGAAATCAATCAAAATTAAAACAGATGACAATGCTCAGCAGAGAGCTGCTGCTTACCCCTTAGTGTGTGATGTAAGCTGTAAGTGAGCCTTGCTACCTTTCTGGGAGATAGGTAAGTAAGCAGAGCAGTCATATTTAGCAGATGTAGGAACACGAAAGCCTATAGCTACAGCATGAAGGGGGAGGATAAACAATTTATAAGTACTTGTAAGTGATGATGGCACAGCTCTGTGTTGCAGTTCTAATTTACTGCTCTCTGCTTGTCTCCCCCGCAAGCTTCAGCCAGCAGATTGCAGGGCCATCACTTTTTGAGCTCCGTGCAGTCTCAGACACATGCCGAGAGCTACACTGTATGAACCACACTTGCATTTTCTAGATCGTACAGGAATAGCCTCACTAAACTCAGTGGGATGCTTTGCATAAATACTCACTCTGTATATGGCTTACATAGCATAGTGCTTATGAGGTGAGCCACTTAGCCACAAAACTTAGCAAAGGCATAAAAATGAAACCACTTTTTATATAGAGCTACTGAAGCCTATTGGCCTGAAAAGTCCTTGCTTTTAACATGATAAATGGCTAGCTCCCAAGAGCAGTCACTACTGTTGTGGAGTACAGCCTGACACAGAACGGCAAACAAGAGTTTATTTGATGCACTCTATTGCAAGTGATTGATTTTAAAACCATCTTCTTTGCTGATATCATCAGCACCTGGATGGAGGTATAAAGATTTTTTTGAGGAACGTTGTGTAGGCTAAAGGTGCTGTTTGAACTGCACTTAAATATTGCTGAGGCCTGGGAAATGAATTGTTATAGGAGATGGATTTAACTGTGAGTGAATATATATCTTACAGCAGGAGAAAGGAAATTGTAGTTTCCTTGAAACTTCAAAGGGCGGAAACTTCATAATGAAAACCTAATATACATCTTCACATAACAGTTCAGATTTTGTGTCTCCTGCCATTGTGTAACCTTGCATCAAAAGATATTTGAGTTAGTACTTGAGGGAAGCCATCGGCAAGGACAGCAGCACAAGCTGTGCAGGGAGTGAGAAAAAGAAAGCTATCAAAATATTCTGGGATGGAATAAAATGAGCAAAGGACTGAATAAATTATGTTTCCCCATATTAAACCTTTATAGATGAAGAACAGCTTTAAGAAGCTGTTTAGACATGTTGTGTGATATAGTTACTGTAAATAAGTCCATAAATATTCATATATTATCAAAGTGTTAGTTTTGACTGTTTTATTGTGTTTGCACATTGTGTGGGATTTGCTTCCCACCAATATTCATGAAAGTTATTAGACTCAGCTACTTTCAAGCAAATCTTAAGAGATACTTTTGATTACCAAATTTTAAATTAAAAATATATTTGATCTAGTAAAATTCCTAATAATCTTAAATTTTTCTAGGAAAGAAATACATATATGTCCCCTCAGCAGGTACCATCATGAGGATTGTAAGATCATTCTTAAGGGGGGATAACAAGGTACGCAAGGATGTGGCTCAGTTTTGCAATAGAACTACAGGTACAGTTCAAGTTTTGAATATTCAATACCCACAAGAAACTAACATATAGAATCATAGAATAGTTAAGGTTAGAAAGGACCTTAAGATCATCTAGTTCCAACCCCCCTACCATGGGCAGGGACACCTCACACTAAACCATGTCACCCAAGGCTCTGTATGCCACAGACTGTTCAAAAAAGATCATTAAAATATTTTTTAATATTAATGAAAACTTCAGTGTGCCCAGGGGCAGTTTGAGTACAGAAAAAAAAGGCCATTTTCATTTAAGGGATTATTCATTATGGAATTTTTGGCACGTTTAATTGCTTGCCATCTTTAATTTATATCTTTCATTTTGCATTTTACTCCAGCTTTTCCACCGGGTGTATACATTGTTGATGAAAGTGTGGAACAGCAACTTAAGATACATATAGGTGCTCTGAAATTACCTACCTGATATGTTACTAAAGCGACTTTAGTGTTGCTTGAAATTTTCTTAAGGAATGCCGAAGCCATATAGAAGCCACATAACACAGCACAGTTCGTATTCTGCTGTTCAGTTAATTCAAATAAACACAAAAAGCCTTTTCAGAGCTATGTGGGATAAGGATAATCCTCACCTTTCTATAGATGTTATTTTGTACATAAAAATACAGATTTCTCTTATACCTTTGAGGTTAAGTCGGTGAGCAGCAGTAGTACTCAAACCTGATTTCCTATGGATTTGCATGTTAAAGTTGAGCTCATAGATAGCATCTGTGATGACAAATGAAGTCTGAGCTCTCATTTTAACTTTTTCCTCAGTGAGGTTGTCACTGAATTTCTCATCCTTCACTTGCTTTCTGACAATTCAATAAATTTGAGAAACTTTCTACCTACCAAGGGTGGTAGAAAACCAGCAGTGGGTTCAGAAGTTATTAAAGGAACTAAAGCATAGACACTGGCATCGTATAATCCTTGTTTCTTTCAGCAACCAGACAGCAACAGACAACAAACAAAATATTCTTTGGAAGTATTCCCCTCTAGGTTTCTTCCTGGTTTCTGCAACAAATTCATGCTCCCTAAAACTTCAGAGTTCACTTCTAAATATTGTCTGAGAGGTTCTTGAGTGTGCTTAGTAAAAGTGTAATAAGTACTGGAGTGCAAATGCTGATTTCAAGAAAGCTAAAAATATACTTGATGCTCTCTATCTGAGTGAGAACAGAAGGAAGCCATGGCAGCCCTCCCAAAGAAGGCTGCTAGGCTGAAGGTACTGACAGTATGAGCTCAGCTCTAACTTAATAGTAGTATACTGCTTATCTGTTGCACTATGTCTTCTGCATATTCCCTGTGTCAGCAGTAAATGGGAAGTTTTAACTTACAGAGACTAAAATGTAACACTGCTGTCTTGTTCACAAACAAGGGAGAGAGGTATATGCCTGTCATTATGAGTGGCTCAGTATTCACTGTCGGGAATGTGATGTGGTGCCCACCAAGTCCTTCTGAAGAGGGGTGAATGCTATGGCATCATTCATGTTGATCAGGGTCCTACAAAGAGCATCTTAAAAAAAGACGGGATGGAATACTGAAGATGTGTGTATGTTATTCAGCTATTTGGCTGTAAAGAGAACACATTGTCTTATGAGAGAAGTTATCCAAAGCCTTTTTAACTCTCCCCTTCTCTTTCCATAGTGTTATGCAATAAGCCAACATAGCCTGAGATCATGGAACAGGAGAAGAAAAGGGACTCAATTTGCAGTATGCAGCAAACTGTGTATCTGTGAGGAGTGAGTGTTGTAACAGCCTAGCTGGCAGTCGGTAACGTGTAGTTAGTTCCTTACCTGCAAATCTTTATTTTAAAATATCCTGACTATAACATTGCAAAACTTTAGAGCATGTCAGATGACAGCGAGTTTGATTCTGCCTTCCTAGACTGCATGGGAATCTGTGTGAAGCATCTGTTTAGTACACTGGCAGTGCACTGCTCTCTTGAGGGATTTTTTTGGTGTACAATCCCACCCACCCACAGAAGAGGCTGTGATGTTTCCTCAACACCGTTTGATGTTTCTCTCTGGACCATAAGAAATTCCCCTTCTGAGGATCTTAGCTGAGTCAGAACTCCATCGAGATTTATGGCTTAGCATGGACGCATGAAGGACAGTGAAAGGGGATACTGTGCTCTGCTGCACTGTAGCTTTCAGACTAGCCAGATCATTTCTGGAAACTGGGACAAGTCAGGCCAGGCACTAATACAGCTCAGAGCTGTATCACATCCTTATGGAGCTCCTAGATCTGCTGCTGCGCAGCTGCAAGGGGAGCCAGATGAAAGGCAATGAACATTTGTGTGCTGCAAGGAGGATGGGAAGCAGCACTCCACTGAGACACAGCTGCCCATGATAAAGAGGATTCCAGTTTTGAGGAAGCTATTTCCTTTGAACTCCTTAGGTCCTGACATTATTGTTCCAAGGGTTTAAAGAATGCCTTGCATGGCTTTAAACATGAAAGCCCTGCTCTGTTTTGCTCATAAGGAGAAGGAAGACAAGCGCCCAATTATTTCAGTGCTCACTGATAATAGCAAAGGGCCATGAAAATGGCTGCTTACTCTGGCACAGAACATGAGCTTTGTTGATATAAAGAGAACAGAGCTTTCCTCAATTTTTGTTTTTCTCTGGTAGTATGGAAATTGCATGGCTGAAGGCTATACATTAAAAACACTTAACATGTACTTTAAAATGAGAACCTAGGCCTGCAGGAATTACTGTGTTTGAATGAAGATATAACTCAATATGGGTCATACCAAATGATGGCCAAAGATGTTACTGAGCTGACTATGTTGCTTTGAGCAAGTATATGTTCAAATAAGCTAGTCATAGGTAGCAATTTAGTTCTTGAGATCCCCCTGGGGAATGGCTCAGATATACTACAAAATGTATTCTTATTGGTGGTCAAATCTGAGGTGAAAATCTGTGTATTGAGCATTCAGAGTAGCAGCCATCTTTTTACCATAATGTCTTATGACATGGAGCTGGCGTGTCGGTTGTTCAAGCAATGTGAAGACAGCAGTTTGGGGGTAACATTGAGAACTGTATACAGAGTTCTGGCACTTGGTGAAACCAGAATTACTGCAGTTAGTTTTATCTCATCTTCTGCCCTGAGTCATAAGGAACGAAAAAACTGCCACAAGGTCAGTTCCTGCTGTAATTATTTAAAAGTATGTCATCTCAGGAGTTATATTTTTTTTTCGTTGTATCAGATCTTGTTTATAAGCAGTTATACCCTGAATACTCTGATGCCTGATGAACTGTGTGCCTGGTCTATCTTTCTGGCACTCATTCAAAGTATAAGAAATTATCAATGCTTCTGGTAAGCTAATGAAATTAATGCTGATGCCTGACATCTTTATTATTTTTGACTTGCTACTTCACAAATCATTTTACGAAAGAGTTCAAACAACAAAAAATAGCACATACATTTACTAAAATATTCTGTTATATGCAGTAGATGTTGAATGTTACAGGAAAAATAAGCTAAGCTGTGGTTGTATGTTCAGCTACCATTTGAAAGCATAAGTAAAGCTCAATAGTGAACTGACAGATAAAAACTTACCAACCAATCATATGATAAAACTGTATTACTCTTATTAACAGCAATTCATTTTTTTTTCCCTGCTGGAGTTAACACAATTGATAAAACCTTTTCATCTTCATAGTGCAGACACTTGCAGTAGGAAAAATTACCAAATAATAAATACATGACTAGAAGTAGCATTTTCTTCATTCCTGCTTTATGCATTTCTGCATGTGACATTGGCAAGCTCCTGTTCTTATGTTGATGGTAACAAAACAATGCTGTAAGAGAATAAAATAATAGTAATAAAAAAGTATATATCCTGGCTTTAGATTTCCTTCCTGTTATTTTCCTAAATGTTTCTCCCCCCTCCTTTCTAGAGGCACACAATGAACCTTTAAAAATGTGGAGCTGCTTTCAGAATTGCTATCGTCATCCAGATCAATTTGGAACAAAGTCCTGCCTCCCAATCTATTCTAATTTCAATGTACACACTCTGCTGGCTGGCTGCCAGTGTGGAGCTCAGGAAATGATAACTACCCATTTAGTCACAGAAGCACAGATTTCCCTGGGATGGTAGGTTGGGGCCGCTTTAATATCCCCAAACTTACTTAACATTTACACATTCACCAACGTCACTCAGTGTGATATTTATATTCTGGGTGTAAGGATGACACATGGGGGGGAAAGCACATAACTTAGTCATGCTTTTCAAGGGGACAGAAGCTCAGAGTCTTGTTTGCCTGCCCTGAGTTGATAACCTTCCACCTCAAATAACTATACACAACATGAATAGAAAATTAGCTAAACTAATATGAAACATACAGAGCCAGATACTTTGAATCTCAAATGCCATATGAACTGTTTGTGATAACTATTTGACATGCCTACTGGGTACTAAACATATCAATCTTTTTATAAAGTGCAGATTACTATGCAAGGAAAATAGGCTGCATGTATTGACTTGTTTGCTTATGGGCTTGAGGGTTTTTTTGTTGGTTTTTATCTTTTCCTGAATTGTTGGGAGAAATGCTTTTCTGTGTTCATCTGGGATATTTCCAGAAAAGGGGAGAATTAATAGCTTTGGATGATTTTTCCATGTAACTAAATCTTATATCCTTCTCTCCGCTTGCTTGAGGACTGGATGTTTTGCACAGGCTGAATCTAAAGTCAAGGTAAATACTTTCCAAGATGGTTAGAATTTTTTGGTGCTTCTCTTGCTGGTACGTTAGGTAGTGGAATGCTGTTAAAAACATCAGCTTTAGCAAATCCTTGTATAAAAGCTGGCAGCCTACAATGCAGGAAACCCAAATAAAAGGAATAAGATTAACAAAGAAGCTCAAATTTTTCATTTACACTAACAAGTCATTGAAAGACCAAATACTGGGTTAAAGAGTAATTTTGGATATATACTACTGTAGGCAAGAAAGGTCTCCACAATTAACTCAGAGCCTGGTAAAGTATCGGATGTACAATGGCAATGTTCAAAACATTCCTGTTTTCACCAGCATTAAATACAAACATATGTTTGCCTGTATGGATGATATATGGTCTGTATTCTTTGCTGTTTTGAGTTTCTTCTCAGCTTACTAACTGTGTTGTCTCAGAGATATAAGGTCACAATAAAAATATGGGAAGTAAGTACACTTGCTGCAGCTCAGTGCTGGCTGTTAGAAGAGATTCATGTTGAGGTCATTTCAATTAGAGGTATATGGTGCAATATCTACAGGTGAGCTGGTTCCTCTCAGCGTTCTGTGTTTTCATTTGGAAAAACAGGCATTTCTAGAGCACAGTTCTTAAGATTTATTTTAGACAATATGGCCTGGATCACGCTAAAAATGTCTTTATCTATTGAAGGGAGCTCAGGGACACTTGTTCAGACATACGTGTCTACGTGACAGGTAAAGTCAGTGAAATGAATCTTATGCCTCATTCTTGTTTAGGGAATAATAGAAACAACTACTTTAAAAATCATTGATTTTGTTACTTAAATTGCTTAACTAGATGTTTATATTAGATGATAGGGAAGTTTTAGTTTCAAATCTTGTCATAAGATATTGCTAAAGTGAGCCTACTTAATGCAAAGTCAGTATTTAACGCCATGACTCCATTCAAAATTTGTCAGTAAAACAGCTGAGACTCAAAGTAAGTTCCTAATGTTTTAACCAATAGATATGGGTTTCATAGGCAC
The DNA here is from genome assembly GCA_009867235.2 of Psittacus erithacus. Taxonomy (NCBI): domain Eukaryota; kingdom Metazoa; phylum Chordata; class Aves; order Psittaciformes; family Psittacidae; genus Psittacus; species Psittacus erithacus. Next base: position 34,162 of record WYDI02009968.1, read on the forward strand.
TTGTAAATTAAATGACTTTGGGATATAGACAAAATATGTAGACAACATGTAGACCAAAAGTAAAGAAGTGCCTGCGAAGTGTCCTTTTTCATGTTTCTAATAAGATATGTGTTCAAGTATAGAATTGTAAAGGGTGTGACATTTTAGGAAACTTACTCAATAATTAGTATTAACAAGTTTTAAATTTACATATTGCTTTGTTCTGTGCAGGCATACAATATTCGTTCAGTATTTCATAGACCAGTTTAGAAGAAAGAACCTAATTAGGAACAGTTCTTTAGCTAGGGCAACCTTATCTCCAATTCCATCCTATTCTAACAGAGTTACTAGTTCCAGTTGTCAAAATTTGCCAACCAAACATGAAATCTATAAATCTATTTTATATGATACCTTTTCACTTCTGTGCAAATCAAATTGTGTGGATGGACCTGAGCCTGAAGAGAGCTGAGTAGCTGTGTGACCAGAGCTATGCCATGGATGTGGGACGGTATGCTTGTCAAATCTGGTAGTGACATCTGGGGGCTATTGCAACCTGGGCCTTAGCTTATACCTAAATATGTTGTGTGTGAATAATAGCTAATTAAGTTGTACTGTTAAAATTCATTTGCAATCACAATGATGGAAACAAATGGGCATTTGCTTTGCAGAGTGTCTATGTTCCATAATAAATTAATCTCTAATATGTTGCACTAAGCTATATTTTCTTGTTCTATCACATGCCATTTTTTTGGTCTTACAATGAAAAAACACAAAGGCATGTATATTGACAAACATTACCATGAGAGAATAAGAGAGGAAAACAAAGTTCTTATCTCAGAGAAAAGGAAATGTATTTTCGGAATGAAGTAGCTGAGAAACAATAAATTAAGTTTAGCACTCACTCATATCTGTAGAGGGATGTTTGTGCTTTCCTAGTATTGGTCTGTGAGTCATTGCATCCTTTATCTAGTAATATGGCTAAATTCCAGGGTTATCTTGTTTTTTCTTCCTCTTCAACAGAGTCATGAAGATTTCCTTGAATGTTATATTCTCCAGGGTCAGCAAAATGTTGTTTTCTTTCAGTGATCTGGGAAGGAAAAGCATTCCTGGCTTTTAAAAATATGTATTGTCTACTACAGGATTTGCAAAAGGAGCCTTATGAAATCTATGTGAACTAGAAAAGGTGTTTTGCATTCAAAGATATTTAAAACGCAATCTGTGTTAATAACAACATTTTTAGATGCACAAAAGTGCATATGAATAGAAAGCAATATCTGACACAGGCACTTACTTGGAGATTATTTCAATTTATACATTGATCGTCAGTGGAAATAACACATTCACAGCTGTCAAGGCCTCATGTCTTTTAGAGTACATCTCCAACCTGGCATGAGTTTGCTATGCCATGTTTTGCTGCTTCCTGTTCATTTTGCTGAAAAGGAGATCAGAGAACTTCTGGCTGAGTTTCACAAACAAATACAACACGGTAGTACTAATTGCAATTTAAAATGGGACTGTCAGTCCATTTGGTTACTTCATTTCAGAATAAGTTTTCAATGGACATTTTATTTGCAGAGGGTAAATTCCAAATATGCTTTCAGGAGGGGAACTGTAACTTTGTGTACTAATGTGCTTATCGACTGTTCTTTTAAAAATTGCACACATTTGGTGTTTTGATGGTGTGAGCAAATTCTGCTAACACTTAGTACCAATAATAAATAACTTTCTTGAGGTGTCTGGTGGTTTCCCAGATATGAGTTAAAGAAATGAAGTTGAACACTTTACCTCAGTTGCTTTTGAGTTTGTAATCAAATCCATATGAGAAGAACTGCTTCAAGGATTGGGGTGAATAAAGTGCTAATAAAAACAACCCTAATTTCCTGGCCAGTCACTGTTTTCCTTCCTTCTTGCACCAGTGGCTGTTCCAGGGATCGCTGCCAGATCTGCAGCCATGTCCCCTGGGGCTTTGGTCTGACATATCTTTCAAAATAAACAGGACAGGGGATGCGGACAAGCAAATCAGTTACACTGAACCGAGTAAAGCTTCAGAAGCAGCACCAACACCCTGTAAGTCTTCTTGTGCCTTGGAACCCTGTTTTTACCATGTACCATGGAATAAGGACATAGACATGAGTACTTCCCAACCTTAATTATTTTGGGATGTTTCTGACTAAACCCTAAGCTTGATTAAAATGCAAGTCCTGCTGTTTCCCCCTTTGAAGTTATCTTAAACATTCTCATCAACTTAATGAAGTTGAAATCAAGCCTGTAGATTGGCATCTCAGAGGAAAATGTGGGCACTACAATAAAATTATGTGGGTGAATCAGTAGGTGTCAGATTGCTGAGTCCATAATGAATAATTATCTCAGCACAATTATGTGTGCTGTTTTTTCAGGCAAAATGTAAAACTAAAGTCCTTTTGTCGCCTGGTAATTAAAAACACATCTCTTGTGTGATTGCACATTGCAAAAGAGTCTCTCTTTTGGAGAATATGGTCTGCTAGTAGTATCCAAGGTTGGATAAGGAACTACTATACTGATAACTAGAATTAGCTGTCCTGTATAAATTTCTTTTCCAGTGTCTGATACTCATTTTTACATTTTAATTTCAGTTTATGCGCATATTTTGTAGAAGAAGTTCATATATTTTTTCTTTGATAATTGTTTTAGTTGCATGTATATGGACAAGGTTTTGATACCCATCTGCCTTCATGGGTCATCTTTAATATAATTTTGGCTTCCAAAATCAACTGCTGGATTTCAAAAGCAACTGTATACATTCATGGGGTAAAAATACATGAAAGAGTGTTAAACACAAAGACACAACTTCTGGTTCAGGAAATCCTTGAGTTACAAAACAGTAAAAATTGAGAGAATATTCTTGAGATACAGTCCTGAATGTCCTCTATGTTCTTAAACTTTTCCCTCAGTCTTTGCTGTTGACCACTGTCAGAACAAGGTGCGGGGCTAGACATACCTTTGATTTTATCCAGAATGGCCATGCTTAGATTTCTATGTAATGTAACATAATCGCTGAAAGCAAATGTCCCATCATTAGGATTTCTTACCAAGCCAAGGAAATAAACCTTTGGTTTCAAAAAAATATTGAAAGTTTAAGTAGATTTTTTTTTTTTAAGACATGTCAAATGGAAAATATTTTTCTATCGGTATATTCCTGATCTATTTTATGACCAAAATGGGCATCTCTTATCAAGATGTCTTGCACTTTATGTAAGTTATGGTAATATTTTTGGACATTAGTCCTTGGCCTGCCCTTGAAGCTATTATGGGAAATTGGATGTAGGATAATAATTTCTCATGCTCCATCCAACTTCTTCAGCATATCTTCTATTGGATTTGCTAGCTGCCAATACAATTATTTTGAGTGGAAGAGTCGTGAAAGAACAAATGTAGATGAGGCATAGCTAAAACCGCTTTCATGCGTCTATCCCAGAGATAACATTTAAAGGATACTTTTGTGAAGAATAGGAAGTTTGCCTAATTAAAACTGGATTCCAAACATGCTGTGCAGAGTCAAATGAAAGAATTGTCTTGGTGCATAGTGACAAACCAGACATTTGGGATTTTTCTAAAACATTTCCTGTGATTATTTAGAGACCATAACCAGTAAAAGCTGCTTTCAGCTTTGCCCTTGACTGCCCATAGAATACACCTGTGCTGCCTAAGTGTGAATTTTAGATGAATATTTTTTTTCCTTCTGGTAAAATTGGAGGAAAAAGGGATAGAAAACATGAAACCTCCAAGTCTGAAACTAGGCACAAAAAGTGGGAAGCTGGAGATGAAATCTTCTTGACATTTTTATATCTTTGTAGCTGGGACATGAGAGGAGGAGATGATCCGTTTCATCTACCAACAACAGGAAGAAGGAAAACAGCAAATAAAGAGTGAAGAAGATGGCTTGTCCATTGTAATGGCAACTAAGAGATGAGAAGAAAACCACTAATTACTCTGTGATTGATATCCTGGAAAAAAAAAAGCTTCATGCTTTAGCAATTCAGACTGTGAGACTATTGAAAACATGATGCATTTCTTTTGTGACATTACATGATGAAGTGTCTTTAAAGAAAACTACAGTTATTTATCCTTGCTCAAGTTTGGCTGATCAGTGGTGAATGTAATTTTGATTTTATCAAGAAATCTTCAGGATAGTTGCGTCTTTAGTTAGTTTTTTATGAAGAAGGAAACCTGAGGCATTGGAACTAATGTTTCAGACCATTTGGAACACAACAGAGTGTGTATACCCAGGTCCTGATCCTACTGCCATATTGAAAGTACTGAATAGCGAAACAAGAAATTATGACTTTATTATATTTCAATGTGTCTTCTGGGCTGGTGAAAGTCTGGAGTCAGACCTAGCAAACAGATTCCAGGGGTCTGCAATGAGCTACCCCTGGGGCTCAGGTGTACCCTGTGCTGGTTGAATTGTGAGACCTGGGCTTGCCACGAGACATTGTCAAAATAGAGAGACATATCATGGGCTCAGAGAGGTACGGAGTAAGGCAGTTCTCAAGCAGGAGGCTGAGGTGTTTTTTTCTCCAGCATTTGCCAAGTGCATTTACACATTGAGTTCTTGGCCGCCACTTGTACAGACTTCCCTAGGAAACATTTTCCATCTGTCATGCTCACATGCAAAAAAAAAACAAACCCTGGAGATTCCACCCCCATCCCTGAAATGAGCCTCTCTTTGTCTCTTACAGCTTTCAGCAAGACTTTTATTAAAGAGACAGAGGAGGGGGGAAGAATGCAAGCAAGTTGCTTTCTAGCATTTCATACTAGGAACGGCAGCCAGCAGGATCATAAATGCCTGGGATGGCAAAGAGAAGGGGATTCAGTTTCACCTTGACTCCTTGTTTTGTCTGTTAACAATCCTCCTTTTATATGCAGCACTCTAAGATCCATGAGCTGCTCCATCCAGGACTAGGAATTAAGACTCTCTTTAGCTGTGGAGGACAGTCAAATAAAGTGCAGCCAGAAATTCTTGATGCTGCCTTCTCCTGTGTTTAGAACTGCACAGAAAATTCCAGCCACCTTCTTCAAAAAAGTATCAGAAAATTCTTTTAAAGTAAGTTTTCTGACAACATTCCCTCTTTTAATACTTCACTGACATCAACAGCAAAATGAACAAAACCTCACCAAACCAAAAACCACTGAAAAAAATACACTGATTGGATGGGCATCCTAAACGTGATCAGTAATGACGTAGGGGAAACACATGAATCTGTTATGTCTCCTTTCTTCAAAAATGTGATTATTTTGCAAATAACCCACTCCTTTGTCTAATGATTGTCATTTGCAGAAGTCAAACTTTGTGACAGCAGCTTATAAACTGTACAAGACATATACTGAATAGATTGAAATTTAGGGCATTAGATGGCAAGAAAACCACCCAGCATGAGAGTGCCAGTCTTTTGAACAAATGGGTCTGTCATTATTAGAATTTTCTTGATTTAAATTTCTGTTTGCCATACATTGTGAAAGGAAGCTGTATATTGAGAAAAATTGGATGGCAAGGCCTGCTCAAAAGACTGGATGCATGCCTGCCATTAGCAGCAAAAGTCTGACGTTTCTGTTTATTTCATTTACATACTGGTGATAAGGACATTTAAAATTATTCTTCAGTATAAGAATACTGGAATAAGAATAGCTCCTATTTTTCAGAAAGTTTTTTTGGCTTTTTCTTTCTACTGTCCCATTCTAACTCTATGCAAGCCATCTCCCTCAAGGCACTGCAAACAACAGGTTAACATATTCTGCATGCAGACGTATTGGACCACTACACAATAACTGGGCTTCTTCAGCTCTCCTGTGGGACGCCACACAGTGCCCCACGCTGTTGCTGGGCTGACAAGGCTTTGCCGTGACTCATTACAATAGGAGGCAAAATCAGCTGGTGCAGTGAAAAAAAAAAATAAAAGGTCTATCAGGGATGACGAAAACAAGTTATTCAGGAGGAAATGATCCATAACTGCTTGTTATTAAAGCCTCTAAGAATTACTTGTATAAGAAGAATGGAATTGCTTAAAAAATTTAACTCCCTGGTTTGTTCTCAGAACATGAGTGAGTCAGGGGAAAACTATCCTGGGAGCCAAAACACACAAGTGCTGAACGTGTTTCTTTGACAGACCTCTTAAAGGTGTTTTTTCTGAATTTAGTGCTATTACTGATTCATTCTGTATTGGGGGGAAAAAAAAAAAGGGTGGCAACCATGTGAAAATTTAATTTCTTTTGAGAAGACAGAAAACAATTGGAGTTGGAAAAATTCCTTTGAGACCCCTCCCAAAACAAGTAAAAAAAAATGAATAAGAGTCTAATGATATCATGGTTAATGAAAAACATACAGGCACAAGAAAGTGCTCTCAGCTTACCAGAGCCAGCCCCATTGCAGAGATCATAATTGTGTTCTATGCATCCCTATTCAGTTTTTTTCAATAGTTACTATATGCTGTTATCCAACATCCATGTTTTACCACAGAGGTGACTGCGATTCAGTTTTGGCTGAGGAATTCATGGTTTGCAGGGACAAGAGGGGAAAGGGTAGCAAAAAACGGCAAAAAGGCAAGATAAATCTTGCCTTGCAAAGCCCTCTGATCTCCATCATCTGCAGTGACCCCAAGCAGAGTACAGATGCACACACATGGATATATACTGCCAGCCTCTCTCTTCTTCCCTGCATTGCCTTGCTAGCTTCTCCTCATGCCACAGGAAGATATTCCTTATTCCTAGGCCTGCTGGAAGGAGCCAGATAAGGGAACAAAGAGGAGGCTGCTGCCAGGATGTGGGTGGGGGCAGAGGGGTTCTGCCAGATGCTTCTCCAGCTTCTCTACAATGACTGTCTTACTGTGCGCACCCCACCTTGGGGAAGACTGTTGGTCACACACTAATATAGGCAATTACATGGGATATGTCATACTGTGTGTGTCTGAGGGACAAATTGCCATGGTACTTGCCTATCCATATATTATATACACAGCAACTGGTAGATTCCTGCTGAGCAATCAAGATTCTGAACAGAGTGGGATAAGAGACATCCATATGTATGTGCACATGCAATTAAAGATGTGACAGGTTGATGCCATCTTGTTCTGGGTGCCAGAATAGCTTATTATGGTCACAATGCTGAGCTTACATCATGTTTATATTCTAATATCCTGCTCTTAACGGCTAATAACATTCAGAAACTTTTCTTTGTTCCAGATGTGGTTTCTCTCCCAATGTAATTTTATTTGGAAAGTTTGAATAAGAATGGTCTCAGTTTTTATTTCCTTTTTTTTTTTTTTTTATTTGCTTTGAGTTTGAGGAGGATGGGAGAATAAAATTGCTTTTAAATCCAAAAAATTATCCAGTTCTGTACTTTGGTCATGGGCTGATGAAAAAAGGATTTGAATCAGACTGAATCCACCTGCTTTCTGTGGGGGTCATGATTTCTGTGGGGGTCATGCTTAGGGAGAGGTATCAGCAAGCTTTCTGTTAAAGCAGCCTCCAACCTATGTACATCAGGGCTTCATTCATGTACATTAACTGAGGGCAGGACAAAAAAATCTCTGTCAGAGAAAATGCAAGAAGTGAGGTGAGTATGAGAAAAGACAAGGGATGTGGGTGAAGGAGGGAAGTGTGACGTGCTGTAGCTGGGGACGTTTGCTGAAAAAGATAGGGAAGGAGGACAGGAGGATGAATTATTCATATTTCTGATCAAAAAGGCATTACTATGTTTTGGTTGTTTCTCATTCTTCTCACCACTTTTTGGCAGTTGCTTTGCCTCTGGGAAGGCCCTTGGCATCATTTCTATTTTGTTCCCATGAATGTCTTTCTGTCAGTTGTGGTGAATACTGCTTGCGCTCCTTGACCGAGTTCTTTGCAGTGCTTCTCTGTGGGTCACAGGAGTGTCACGTAGTCATGTACTTTCTTTAGGTTGCCAGCATCACCTGCACTGACTCATCCATCAGGGAACAGAATGGTTTTTTGTTTAACTGCTGCCTCTCTCGTGCAGTGCTACTTGAAATGTAAATGCACTTTTTTTTACTGCAAATAGTCCATGATACTGCACAGTCTTTCGTAGGAATGGACAAGGCTGTGTGGGCCATTTCAGTACTTCTTTTCTGCAAGTACTCTGTGTGGTCAATTTCCTGTTGGTGTCCTTGTTCTTAACAAAATGTTGCAGGAGCTGTTTGGTGCTATGAATGTTTTCACTCCTGCACTACCCAGGGCATTTATTCTGCTGCTGATTCAAGTCCGCTTATGGTTTTAATGGCTCAGATTAAACCGTTCCTGAACATTTTCTCACTTGTATGGGTGAGTTTCCCACTGGGTATGAATATTGTGTCAAATGGCAAAATTTATTTTTAAAATGTTTTTTTCCCTATCAGTTCTGTGTGACCAACAACCATGTTCTATCTGTGCTTATTATCTGACTAACTTCAACACCTCTACCAACTCACTCTAGCCTAAATGTTATATAAACTCTCCAGCTGACCTTTGCAGCATCATACTAGGAATCAGGACCATGAGAATGGTTTTGCTTGTGCTTGTAACCACCACAGCAAAGATCTTCTCTAGCTCCCTAGGAAATTACTTATGCATTGTAATTAATTTGGAGCCTATGAAAAAGCAACATTTGTGAAATGTGATGTTACAGATTGTCTAATCTAATCATTAAGCCCTACATTACATTACTGTCTTTGATGCAGGGAGAAGAAAGTTCTTTCTGAGTTAGGAATTTATGCCCAGAGTCTTAATAAGTTATTTGATTTTTGGGATTTTTTGATAGCCCATATTGCGCAGTTTGAAGACGTGAAATCACTTTTTTTTTTTCTATTCTGAGAAGCAATTTAGTGATCAAGCAGTGGAAAGTGGGATCTATGGATACTGCAAATGTTTGCAAATGGGCACAGGGAAAAAAGAAGCAGCATCACCTAACAGTCTTTTTAGATTGCTTATCAGTGTATTTCCATAATGCCAGTTGTCTCTGGCTCATAGTTATACAACCAGGCACGTGGCTGACTGCAAAAAGGTACTTGCCCTTTTGAAATCCCTGAGTGAAAGGTGAGGCAAGAGGTAGGTGTAGTGATCCTGACCAGGACACCATTGTACATCAAGGGGTGAGTGACCCACTTAACAGTTATCCTAAGCAGTCAGAGATCTGTACTATCCTGCACGAAGCTGTCTGTGTCATGCTGCACAAAGCCTTTGGCTGCAAGACAGACTCCCCCAGCTCACTGCTCAATTGAGGAGCCTGCAGACAGCTCCCCTCTGTACCAGCGATTATGCCTCCTGGGCAGCCTCACCTTTCTCTAAATACAACGAGATGTTCTTATGGAAACATAATTTCTGTTTGCTGGTAGCAATGATGAATAGGGATGTTTTCTTGTAAGAAAAGCCTTTAATAACTCAAATGGCTGAAATGATAGGATTTCTTCTCTGGATGGGGTCTGCCTAGCATCGCTGCACATGGATCGGATCCCTCTCGATGTGGCACCATCTGGCCTCCCCACTATCTAAAGGGATGTATGATTGTCTATTTTATTCTTTCCTTAGAGTGTTAGCTCTAATAAATAGCATTTTAAATGATACCTTCCAGAGTTTGAGTGGTTTCTTACTGGGATCATAACCCACCAGTATATCCTGTTGCAAAACATTAGTACAAAGATTTGTTGTACAGATCTCTATATGTATCAAGATAACTTTTGATAAGACTGTATATTGATAGACCCAAAATATGGCTGAATTTTAACAGATCCTTCTGCACTGAATCTCGAAACAACAAATTTAGGAGAAGTGACTGCCATATGAAAGCAGCAGTGAATTGGTAAATAGTTTAATGTAGGAGATTTAAAAACTACAGGTGAAGGAATAAGTCAGACTACATCAGCTCAACTTTTATGTGTTGTTAAAAAATGAAAATAAATAGAAATTTGGTGTTCCTTTGAAGATATCAGCTGGCAGTGACTCCTGTATATAAAATGAAACACTTCAAGAAAGAGTTAATGAAGTGGCTAACAGACTCATGCTACTGTTACACAGTTCATGATCAAAAGTGAGGACATGGTCTTTACAAACATCCAACCATTTGCAGACCCAATGTTGGGCAAATTGAATGTTTCTGGATGCAATGGAGACACCTTCAACATCTGTTGGAACCATGTGAAGAGCTCCAGAAAGCCCCCTTCTCAATATCTGAAGACACTAAGGGCTGGAAAATCGCAGTGCAGTTCAGTTCAGGGCCTGGAATAAATTTAATTTGCAGCAAACAGTGCTGGGGGACAAACAGTGCAAAAACCTAATTGTCACTCAATAATCTCCAACCACCATACATGTAATGGGAAATTGAGCTTGCACTGGATTTGAGGTCTGTGCACACTTAAGTTCTGGAGTGACTCATGGGATGAATTCATTCCATCTGCTTGCAGCACTCTGAAAACCAGAAGAGATAGACTGGTTGTTAAAGAAAGAGGCTTTTGAAGACGGAAAATTTGGAGGAAACCAAATATGTGATAGAAGAACTGCAGATACGGATGCAGAGCCTATTCCCTGTGTATGCTTGCTTTAAACAGGCGTATGTACACAGCAGTGCCCTGCTACCCTCATTAGTTTGGAGCTGCACCTGTGGAACACCAAAATGGGTATGCTTAGCATGAAAAGTGTGGTATGCGGGTGATAAATATGAAAATCAACTGTGGTGTGTGGCTTGCTGCATCATCAGGAATGGGCACCAACCTCAGTTATGAGAGTATCTGTGCTGACAGAGATATGACTCATACGGCTTATTGCAGCTCAGTGATGTGACTAACAATTCGTCATAGGAGAGGAGCAGAATTGTTTGCCAATGAGCTTATGGGCAGCAGTAGTGGAGCATCTTCATTATTACACCTCCCTGTGTTTCAAGAGACCTTTTCAGGTCAATGTGGCTGCAGGTGTGAATTATGGAATACCAAATTTTACTTGTTTTACCTCTCCAGAAAGAAACGTATGACAAAGGAGAATGCAACTCCATTAAAGAAAATGTTTCTGTCTCTGAGTTCATCGGGAATGACTTTAAAGGGCTGCTCTCAGAAACACCAACTGGAGATCTGCCGGTGCTGACAGCATGTGACAGCTTCTCCAAGTATAAGATAGAGCAGCCACAGAAGCATAAAAAGTCCCTGACAGTTAGAGATACATTACATAGTCCTTGTTGGCCTTCAGCCATGCTTTTTTTTTCCTTCACTGGATTATTTTTGGACTATAGGAACCTATGTTTCCCTTTAACTAGATCTCTGTAGCTAGGCACTCTGTCAGTCTGAGGACTTCAGAAGATGGGAAAGCAGAAGTGGTGCAGCCAGGGAGCCTCTTTTAGAAAGACTATGTGTTGATGCTGAAAAGGCAATAATGGCGTGAACATCCAGGACACAGAACAGATGTGATTAAGCAGCAAGAGAAAAACAAGGTGGGGTGGAAATCCTGGAATATTCCCTTTACTGTTATTTTACATATCTGACATAGTTGTTACGACTCCAACAGCTTGGATTCAGGAAAACAGAGCCTGCACATTGAATGCAGCACATTGAAAACTAGCTTGCAATTTACCTAGAAGAGATAAAAGCCAGTAAAATGAAAACTCCGTAGTTAGAGGGGCATGAAAGAAACATAGAAATGTTCTGTGAATTCTATATATCCTAATAAGTCTTATTGTAATGGAGCAATTTGCAGCAAAGAAGCAATTGCTGTTTTGCCCCCTGAGCTTCAACTCACTGTGATCTGTATTTGCCCAGAAAGTAGGCCTCACCCTGCAAACAGGGGACCTGTGACCACTGATAATACAGATGCGCATTTAGACAGTGAATTTGAGGCTGATGTTAAGGCATGAACATGTACTACTTGAGAATACTACATGAACAGATGAACATGTTAATTCCTAGGGGTTAAAAGAGTGGTGAGGGCTTATTAAAGCTGTTCAGATTGGAAGGAGTAGCAATGCTCAATGCAGACAGCACAAATAAGTGTTAACAGTTTTAAATTCTGTGCGGTTTAATGTTGGCTTACTGTCATATAAGTTATAACCTGCCTGAATGTGCTGGTGTTGGTATTTGTGTTGTCAGTTTAAATCAGATTGTTCCTGTTTATGAGTATTAGACTATCCTTACAGGAGCTGAACTGCTTGGTTTTCTCCATGACATATTGCCACACTTCACATGGCTACAAAATTGCACTGGACCCAGTAACTGTGAATGTATGTATGTATGTATGTGGGTATGTATTTCTTCACTTAAATTTACTTCAATGACTGCTTGATGCTCTTTAGGGAAAATTTAATGAATGGTGCAGTGTATTCAGATGTTGAATCCTAACTTTTACATGAAGATAAAGCTTTCAGAACTCCTATCAGGATGTCTGATATTAAGATAAACTTTAGGAACAAGATCTCCATTGATTCAGATTAAATTGCGGTGAATGGTGTGTTCCACCACTCGCTCTGATCTTTGCAGAAATATGAATTAAATGACATTTGGAAATGGTTGCAGAACCACAGCCATGCACATCTGAATATTTTCTCAATTAATAGTGATTTTAAAAAAAATTATTTCTGAGTTTATTAAAGTGGAATGTCCCCCCAAACATCCCAGAGGGATTACCTGTCAGCGGGCAGGCTAGGCTCACAGAGTAAGCAGAAGTTTCTGTCTTATAGCATTGCTTCTGCCCATTTTTCTCTAGCCAGGATATTGTTGCTTTTTCATTCTTTCTGTTGAGGCTTTCACTGAGAGACAAGAGCAATTCCTGGTAAACAGGAGGGTGCAGCAGCTGGCTACAGTAGAGGCTTAAAAGTAGGCTAAAGAGCAAACATCTTTTTTGTAAAGGTGACATTGGCTATCCAGACAAACAAACCGTGGAATCAGCAGCATTCAAGGGGTTGTGGCACCTTGTGCACAGAAATATGGAGACAGAGAAAGCTTTTCTGATGGCACCAGAGCCGGCAACAGCTTGCAGGTCTGTGGGATGAGCTCCGGAGATGGATGCCAGAAACAACTAATTGCATTCTGGAAAATAAAAAGGGGCACCAAAAGGGGCATAGGGCCTTCAAAAACCACCTGAAGTCTTAAAAATTACTGGCTTCAGTTTGAGAAACTGTCTGGGCTATTTCCTTGAATTATTTCTTCTGCTATCACTTTGAGAAACACAAAAAAGAATGACTCAATTCCCTAGCATCTTACATGTGTCTTAGTCATTGTCAATCATAAAAAAGTTACAGTCTGGTTCTCATGTTGAATTGAAACACTTCCTGAGAGAATGGGCATACTTGATGCAATGCTGAGTCACTCTCAGCTGCTCACCATTATTAGGTATTCAACATTACTAAATTGATACAATTAATATTCTTGAAGTCCCCTAAAAGTCTCTTTATCCTCCTGACAGTATTATTCCTTTTCTTTTTATTATGGTAGTCAGCGTGCTGATAAAACAAGAACAAGCTAGCTTTTTCTCTTGCTTTTATATTTGAATTTCACAGAGCAATATTTTTGCTCTCATTTTTGTTCATTTACTTGTGAATCACTGCATCTTTCAGAACATGAATCTGTAGAACAAAGATATAATGTGAAAAGAAAAAAAAACCTTCAGCCATCTCCTGAGAAAGTCATAGAAAATAATCACCGGAGAGGCTGACCTACATACCACATAGTGCCCCTTAAACAAAGCAGTTTGAAATACTTTCCATGAAATACCAAGGTATTACCATTGAAGACAGGACACACAGAAATAGTCCAGAATGTTTTTCATACAACATTTTGTTTTTCGATTCGCTTGACAAATGCCAAGCCCTAAGAAGTTATTACTTACTCCTCCCATTTGCAATTTGCACGCAACCACCCACAGAAAGTGGGTTTCAGAAAGGAATGCTGGGGCCAGTTTTTAGACTTGCCTTAGCTTATCTCAGCTGCCAGTTTGACTTACTGGGAGAGATTTATTTCAGGGGACCCAGATCCCAAAATGAGGCTGGCCTCATTGGCTGAATCAGAAGGAAACAAGCTCTGTACATAACTAGCACAGTGCAGGAATTCCAGCTTGTCACCTTCACACTTCCTCTTAGTTCATTCACTTTCCTCAGTGTGCTTTCTGTGGCTTGAGCCATGCAAATTTCCAGGTACAGGCTAAAATAAAGATTGGAGCTACGACCCTATGACTGATGAACAAGTTGAACAAGAAACAACATATTTCTTATGGATGATGCAGAATTTGTGTTTAAGAGTCAGTCTGTGTAGAAGCTTGAGTCAACTCAAACAGTGAGCATTAGCAATTCCAAGAAACAGGATAGCGTGTGTTGTAAAAAGGATCCCAGCAAGAATGGTGGTTTTCTTGTATGTAGACTGTCACAGTCTGTTCAGACCAACAGAGAAGCAAATGGCATGACAGCACCAATCTTTTTTGATTAGAGCTTCTCCCTGACAACCATTCATCTGTCTAATGCTGTGCAAAGACCCTGTTTTCAAACACAGTTTAAATATTGTCACAACCCTTGTTATGTGGGACTTGCCCCATGTAAGATCATGGATTACAGGACCCTTGGTAGCTTCTCTTGAGTAATTTTTGAAGATAAACAGGGGTAGACTTTAACATAAGTAATCTCAACTGAGTATCCTGAATTGACAAGAGCCCCGGATTCATCACTTTCCGCAGTGTAAGATTCTGGACAGTTATTACTGGGTTTTCCTATTTATTTCATTGGAAAAAATACTAAGAATGTGAGTAGTTTAAAATTTTTAATAACAAGTTTGGGACAGCAGAGGCATTTGAATACTTCTAGTGAGAGATTTGCCTTGAGCATCTAAAATGAACTGAATTGCACTTAACTAGGTCATTGGAACTTTTTAATCTTTTTATACTTTAGAGATGGATGTGAAACTCAGTAAATGTGAGGCTGCAGTTCTCTTAGGAAAACTGGTGAGGTCTGTTAACTTTTGGATATATTGTGTTGCACAAAACATGAGCCTGATCTCTAGATTTTCTTGTTCTCAGTTATCTGTGAGGTTTTTGGTGATTTTTCCCTCCTAAGGAAGGCTGTTGCTTTTGTAGAATACTGCAACAGTTTTGTGATATGGATACACACTCAGTAGTAACCCAAGGGAGAATTTCAGCAGCTGTGTTGGTGGCCTAAGTTTGCTTTAGATGGGAGGGGTTTTTACAACTGAAACCCTCTTACAGCATTATGACTTGTCTGTATGAGGTAGAAGATGTTCACATTAAAACTATATAAAACCCAGCAAACCCCATAGTGATTCCAAGATTCATGTGATGAATTTGGATCCTCATATGAGTTGGATCCTCAGTCGATGTAGATGTGCACACCCTCATTTGTGGCAAATTACTTTTAATATGTTGATTTAAAAAAAATTAATTAAAATAATTGCAGTTCAAAGTTCTACTTCCCAAAGCCTCATTTTATCATATTAAGTAACAATTGGAAGTTCAACTATAGCAGTGTTACATTCCAAACGAGCACTTTGGTGCCATTGTGTAGAAGGCAATTTTTCCCCTGTTTCTTTGCTGGAAGTTTGCATGCATGAAACATTAACTTGCGTCATCAGAGACATCCTGAGCAAAGCTCAATAAATCTTTCTTCTTTTGCTAGTTCTGCTTTGGGGGATGACACTGTTGGTGCTTTGCTGCCAAAACTTCACATTAAGACTACAAAAAAAACCAAACCATTTCCCACAAGTAATTGATGGACTACAAAGAACTTTGTTCCATATCTGTGCTGACACCTTGAGGGTAACCCAAGCCACTTGCTCTGTATTTCAAAGCCTAGAGAACTGACTCATATTCATGTTCTGTCCATTTGTCAAAAGAAAGAGAAAAAAAAAAATCATTAGCAGAAGCAGAAAATGCTAGGTGGGGGCTCAGTTTACCCTCTGTGCCCATGTGCTGATTTTTAGTCATGCTAAAGGCAGTCTTGGAAGCTGATCCTCTAAAAGTTGTTCTTCTAAAGGAAGGTAATGGGGGGAGGACAGTCACTGATTATATTCCTCATCTGACACAGAAAGTCTGGTTTCAGTTTCTTGCTCTGCCATGACCTCAGAACTTCCAGTGATCCTAAATGATTTTTTTTTTTCCCTGAGAATTAACAAGCATCCAAACCATTTGCTTCTGCAAATGTAGATGTCTTCTTTTGATCTTGCTTGTTCTAACATAAATTAACTGTAAAACTGTATTCTGATATACATTTTAGAAGCTTTTTTTATGTAAGCACTGTAGATAGGCAAAATGAAATGGCTTTGCTGATTGACTCTTTCTAGCAACTAGACAAGAACATGGGGTCCTATATGCTTTTATCATTTTGCCAAGTCTGTGAAGGACAGGCAGAATTACAGGCTCTATGCTAAATGTGGAACAGGAATTGTTCTCCATCTATTACCTCAAAAGAGGCAGAAAAGAATGAAGAGCAGCAGGAGGAGGCCCCAGCACCAGTCTTTCCTGGCTGCCTGCAGGAAGGGAAATGTGCTGCAACAGTTCTTTATAGGTTTTGTGCTTCTTCTCTCCTAAAAGGAAATTGTAGGTTTTCCTAGTTTGGTAAGGGTCTAGTGGAAGGTGTCCTTGCCTGTGGCAGGGAGGGGTGGAACTAGGTGTCTTTAAGGTCTCTTCCAACCCTAACCATTCTATGATTCTGTGATTCTGTGCCTGTTGTCCCATTGAAAGTCCATGCCTGTGAGATACAATTTAGTTCCCCCCCATAGACAGAATGAACTTTTTTTTTATGTATATGAATTATGTTTACATGCAACATATACTGTGTATATATACATAGAATATGTATTTATTCCACTATGGGTTGTAACTGCAAAAGACTGTGATTTCCTTTTCACTACACCTGGACATGTTGATTTGCAATGAGGTACATCAGAAATCTCATTCTTATAATCATTTACACGTATCCACAGTGTGCCTTGTTGATTAGAACAAATTTCTTCGACATTTTACACCCTTGGGAGTCCGAAGGTGTCAGACTCTCCTGACTCTGGAGAGTGCTTTTGACTCTAGAGCACTTCACAAAACAGCTATGCAGCCCAGCTGGGGCACGCAAGGTGGTGTAGTAATTTTATTTGTTGAGGTAATCAGTGATAAGCATTCAAGTGACAGTGAAGACTGTCCTTTTTTCTCCATATTACCACTCTGAGCGCTGCAGCTTTCCATGATAACATTGCAATATAACATTGCTGGGGACAGACAAGCTCAGTAGGGATGCCCTCCCTGGAGGCTGTAACAAAAGAAACACGACCTATGTCACCCTCTCCACCTGTTTGGAAGTACACCTATGCCCCTGGTTTACAATTCAGTCACAATTTCTTTAGTCTCATGCATCCACCAGCCCTGCAGTTGCAGTGCATTTTATTGGTTTTGCTTTTGCTAAAAAGAACGTAATGATCAGAATGAAAGCAATACATCAAAACTCACTGAAAATTGGATATTGTTCTCCTTTATCATACACAGATATTTCAGTAAAACAATGGTTTTCTGACATTTTTGGGAATCGTCAGCTGGAGCCATCACTAGAATGACATATCATTTGCTGTCGTGTCAGACCTGCAAGCTGCTGCAGAAGTTAAATCCTTTCTTGGCCCTTAGGGATCTTTAAAATATCTGAATTAGAGAGGAAGACACTGACACAGTCTCAGTTTGTTTGCCTACTGATGTGTTTTCACGGACTAAATGACAATGTAGATTTGGGGCTGTTTCTCCTGCTCTATGTATATCAGATACATCAGAGTGCCTTTGCAGACTGAATAAAACTCCATCTAGCTTGCCATCCCCCAGCAATCAATGTTCATTCTGAACACATCTGCTTAAATTTGGCTTTAATCCTTCTCTACTTCATCCATATTTATCAATATTTCAGAAATTTAAGTGTCAACTAGTCTCATACTCTAACATGTCTGCAAAATTGACTTGATAATGTGAAACTTTGAGGAAAGATCAACAATGAAATAACATAAATATGACATAGATCTGACAAATACACTGTGACTAAATGCTTGTTGCCATAGCTGCGTCACTTTATACCTTAGGTTTTCTAGTGTCCACTTAAAAAACCAACTACATTTTAATGAAAGAAAACTTCCTAAAAAGAATAGTAAAAAATATTTAAATTGCAGCAGCATACATATTTTAATCTATATTTACAGCATTGCAACAATAGACTAAAGCAGTTACTACCCATGGAGGATTAAGAAGAATAACCATTCTGTAATAATATAAATATTTGTCTATTAACCAAAATTTAGAATTATATTTGACTTTGTAATTTGAAAACTTTGATTCATCTGGTGGTAGAAAATAGGGTAAATAATTAAAATAAAGAAGTTGTTAATAAATATTATAACCCACTAAGTGTTTAAGGCCAGGTTGGATGGAGTCTTGGGTGACATGGTCTAGTGTGAGGTGCTCCTGATCATGGCAGGGGGTTTAGAACTAATTGATCTTATGGTCCTTTTCAATCCAAGCCATTCTGTGATTCAATGATTCTAGGATCATGATGGTTAATTTAAAAAGTGTAGTAGCGGTAGTTTTTGTCCAAAGTGAGATACTTCTTGTTTTTTTTCTTAAGGGTGACAGCCAGTCTGCAAAGCAAACAAGTCACAGGGAAGGACATATTTTCTGAGATGACAGATACAATCTTTCTCTAAATTTTGATGATAAAGTAGTTGAAATGTGAAATGCACACCGCTCTTTACGTTTCATAATAGTTATGTGATAATTGCTTTTTTCTTATCAGTATAATGTGAGAGGCTGGTCTTCCAAAGTTTTACTATCTCAAGAATTCACAGTTCATTATTAAATCAGCAATTAAAATACTTTATAATCACTGATGACTTAGGGTGAAGTCATACTTGTGTTTCAAAGACAAATGATCTCTGTGCCATTCACAGCACTTTGAACCATCTCTAGTGAGAACAAGCTGAAAGAGTGGACAAATATGTATTCTGTCAGAGGAATATATGCTACAGCAACTGGCATGTTACTGAGGTTATGTGAAGACAATACAGGATTAGCAGTTTTGTCAGAGCTGCAACCTACTTGTTAAAAGGATATGGACTTGTTGAATTGATCTTAGTGCTCAGGACAGATGGAGCTCCTGAAATTCAAAGTGCTGCAAACATTTAGAACCAATTTCTGGGCTTACAGGATTTGCAGAGCTAATCCAAGTCTATGAGCTATTCCCTCTCTAACACATTAAGATTTTATTGTTTGATTTTTTGTTTTCCACTAAATACTTTTTCAGTTTTCCTAAAGTGCAGCCTGTTTTATATTAGGACATGTGATCCTTCCGAATGTTGTGCTGGCCAAGCAGATATGGTGTTTCCTCTACAGCGTATACCGAGTTATTCATTACTTCCCTCTTCTCCTTCAAGCTTGTGCAAGTGAATTTCGTAGGAAATTTAAGAGTCATGTACTTCCCCATTCACTCAATGTGTAACTCCAGCTATGAATATTTCTCCAGTGAAAGTCTAAAGTCATAAACTATGGCCTACTTTTCAGCAGATGAATTCACATGTCACAGAAAGAGTAAGAGGCATTATCCCAGAATATGCACAGCTTCTCTTAACTACTTCTGTGGGATTCTTTATTTCTTATTTTCTTCCAGGTTCAGCTGAAGTTGGCATGATTAAAGCATTAATGTTTCAGACCCGCCAAAACATGGAAGACTCAATGTTAAGCAGTAGAGTCAGCTATCTGTTAGCTAGGATTTTCAGTAAAGTTTCAATACATATAACAATGTTAAAATGCCTTAAAAAATAAAGCAGTTAGAGGATTTACACCAGTAAGAGATATAGCTGGAATGTGGCAGGCGTTTTTTTTACATTATTTCAGCCTTCGTATTGATAATATTCTGCCTACTTGTGCTATCACAATAAACTTAAATTTTATGCTGATTTGTGGTAGCAAGGGGACAATTAAGATCTAAGAAATAGCAAAAAAGAAAAAAATAACTGATACTCTCAGCTTGTCTATTTTTGCTTTTTGTTGTTATTGGTTTTGATTTCTTTCCCATAAATCTTTTTCTTAATTTTTCTAGTTTCTGAAAATTTCCTCTCCCAAATGCTTAGCCCACTACAAATTTTGCTTTTAGAAAGTCCCCTTAAAAATTTCTTTGGAATGCCATTCTCATGGAGTCATCAGAATAGGAAAGGCTGACATCTCCATGAAGCGCAGTCCCTCCATCCTTTGATGGGACTGTGATAGGACCCTGATGGCCAACTTAGAACACTTTCCTGATGTGACCAACCCCTTCTTTTCCAAGACTGAACTATATAGTCACCCTGGAGCTATGGCAAAAGTTCATTTCCAAGTAATTTTCTCTGCTTCATCACAGTAGTAACTGTTCACAACAATGGGAAGTAATTAGGATTTGAAATTAATGGATTTCCCATCTCAAGGTGGACTTTTGCTTCTAGCCTTTGATATAACTTCTTTATTATCAAGTTTCTGACTGCTCAATATAGCTAGTGTCTCAGATTGGATGCTGGCAGAGACCTATGAATTTTATTAATGATTGAATAACTAATGAGAAAATGCTGTAGACCTTGCAGATTTTTAAATTAATCATACTTGTTAGAAGACTTCTGCCCTTTTTTTCTGACTGCAAATAGAATATACTTCAGCTGAGACTTTTTCCCACTGGTTTCATTTCTATATTTTTTCTGCTGTTTTGGATGACATAATAGGCCCCCATTAATCTGTATGTAGCACAATACAATCTGTTTCATTTCAAGCCAAGAAGGCCCAATTGATGTAAATTATAGAGTCACTCAGTTTGTTGCTATTTATAAAACTAGTCACCTGCAGCATCACCCTGGATGAAATTCAGTGGATGAAACAGTGTTGGAACAGTCCTATCAGCGCTTAAAATACATAGGACATGGTGTTTCCCTTTTGTGTCTGGTAGTTGCACATTTCTTTGAGGATGGGAAGTCCCTTTCCTTTCATTCTGAACCAAATATAAAGAGGCAATAAAAGCATTCTAAAAATTAGATATTTTATTTCCCTAGCAAAATTTGCTATCTCTCTGTTCCCCTCAGTTATTGAAAATAACAAAATTAGAAACTTGGAAGATGAATAAAAAAAAAATCCTTCAGGCCTGCAGGATTAGAAGAAAAGCAGTTCTATTTCTTCTCTTGATGTCCAAAATCTGTCTAGCATATTATAAAAGTTATACAAATCAAGAATAAATATCCTCAGAAAGTGATGGAAATAATCTAGTATATGACTACTGTTTACCCAGAGTAAGCATGACTTGCATTCCTATGCTGCTTTGTAAGCAAAAAACGTTATGACTTTCTTGCACCTAATTTTCTGTTGATAAGATGAAAGAGAAAAAGATTTTGCTGCTTTCTATTACTCACGGTGACTATTGCATTAATAGTTTTTTTTTTTCTAGAGGCTGTACACAGTGGTATCACAACGAGATCTGCTGTAGCATTAATAGTAACAAGCCAATGTAAAGCTAGAAAAATTTTCATTCAGTGATGGTACATTTACATTCACATCAGTAAAACCAGAATTTGTCCAACACGCTTCTCATGCAACACAGAAGTTCTTTTCCTCTTAGTAGCTATTTGACCTTATTAAGGCTGAAAATGCTTTGCAGCACTCACAGGAGCCACTTTCACCGGGTATGAATCAGTTAAGCAGTGCCATGTTAGCACTGCTGCTAGCATTAAGAAGGCCTGTCAGCTGATTTGGTTCAAAGCAATGCAGCTTAAATGTCAAGCGTGTATGTGTATATATGCATATATACTTATACATATACGTTTGCATCTATAATTTAGGAACAGAGTTGTTTAGAGACAGCTTACTGTAGCCTTGCACAACACAAACCTGCAAAGTGAACTGATGATGCAGACATTGCAGGACTTGTTTTAATGAACTTATTTAATGCATGGGTGATTCTCAGTGACAGGATGTGTTTGTAAGGGTTTGGGATGTGTCCAGCTGATTCCTGGCAAAAAAGAATTGATTCTCATTTGACTTAGTGCTGCTACTTGCTGTGTGAACAGGCAATATCTCCTCTCAAGAGAAAGGTGATTCTGCTGGAGAAAGTTACTTTATCATTAATTTTGATTAAGTGACCTATATCTTAAAATCCTGGATCTAGTAATGGAATGCAAACAGCCAGCAAGTGTTCATGGAAGTCTGAAATATGATGATGACCTGACACCGTTTTGATTGGACCCTAATTTATACACTATCTCACTGGATCTAATCCAAGATCCTTTCTTCAGCTGTGGCTGATGTCACTAGTTGGAATTGACTAATTGATAGAATTTTTGTTTATGTTTGAGCCACAAAAAAAAAAGGGGTTAAAAATTCAGGATGGGTCAAGTCAAAGCAATATTCTTAGTTTAAAAAAGAAGGAACAAAGAAGATCAAACAAGTATAACTAATTTTTATTTTGCATTTGCCTGAAATGTTTCAGGCAACCCAAAATGAAATGCTGCCCATTGCTTTGAGGTTATTTAGCATTTTTGTATCAAAAATAGACACAATTTTAAAAATAAGAAAGAAATGAAAATGCTTAAATTGTTCTTTGGCAAATACCTGAACTAAAGGAATATCTGAAAGAGTTAGCTGCATTCTGATTGCAGACCAATTAAACGATGTTCTCTTCTAATACACATGCATCCAACTGTGTACCAAATCTGCAAATCATTTCAAAGTAATTTTCTGTTTGCAAATTATATGAACTTTTGTTTGCTTGTTTTTACCCATCTTTATGAATATTCCCAAAAGAGCAGGTACAGAGTTATTTGACCATGGAGAGAGCTTTCTCTTAGCTAACATTTTCCATCTGCATGATTAATATCTGTAAATGTCTTTTTAAAGTTCCTTTTTTCTGTGGTATGCCATCTTCTTACATACTGAGGGAATAAGACAGAAATATTCCACCCACCCCAACAGATAGTCTTCACACTGCAAACTCTTTACTTATACACAGAACGAACTTATCATATAGCAACAAGAATTCACTTATCAATGTGCCTGAACTCAGGCTACCATGAGGAGTAAGAAAATTGTTCATTTTACTGGCCTGTTTACTCAATCTTAGGTTTATCCAGCAGGGACATCAGCGTGGTTTGAAGATTCACACACTTGACATAACAGCAGCAATTCCAGTGAAAGAACACCAACTTTTGGTGCATTCCTCAACACCTCCCTGTCCTGGGTTCAGCTTAGACACTCCCTAAAGTAGATAGAAAAAACCGTCTGCACTACTCACGTTAGTACGAGTAAGAGAGCATGGAAGGAGACATCTCATCTGTTTGTACCAGTTTTAGGAAGGAGGTATGTGTTAGTCTCCATTGCCCAGAAAGACAGCCTGCATAGTTACTGTAGTCCTGGCAACTAACTGTTATGCTGCCAAACTTACGCTGTGTGGGTCTCATCTTCCATTACTATTGTGAAGATAAAACTGGAAATCTGGGTTTTAAAGCTTTGTTGAACATCACGAAAAGACCCTTAACATCCATAAGATATTTTTGTAAAATCTCCTTGATTAAGGCATCTTTAAGGCACTTGCCTTAATCCAATACCAAAATCAAAATCTCTACTCTAGAAGGGCCACAAACAATGGCCTCCAAATCTTTCCAGATATCTTTAAAGATTTTATTTCTATTAGTATTTTCAAGGTGCAATTGAGACAAAATGATGAAATTGTAAATCCTCCTTAACCAATGGAAATCAAATGCTTTCAAGTTATCACAATTTAAATACTAGTGTGATAGACACCTAGTTTTACTGCTAAATGCACCTTTCTTTGCCTGTGAAGATATTAAAGATATTAAAGATATTGTGATTTCTACTAAGAAAGGGAAAGTTAGTGCCTATTTATTGGATGACTGAAAGGAAACGAAGAGGGGATTAGATCAATCAGTTTAACTTCAGTTTACAGAATAGATCTGGAACAGTCTGCAGTGCCTAGAAAACAACAGGAGAGGAGCAGAAGCCAACATAGATTTGCCAGGAACAAATCAAAGTAAATGAAACTCACTCTTTCGATGACCAGGTAACTCCTCATGGACTGAGAACTCATGTACTTTTACTCAGGTAAAGTTTTTGACACAGTCTCAGTTGATATTCTCATATCCAAGCTAGGAAAAACATGGCCTTTGTTCAGTGGGCAGAAAACTGATCAGATAACCACACTATAATGAAGTTATTAAAGTCTAATTATGCTCAGGGTTCTGCAGGGGGTTTGCTTTAGATCTGTTTCTGTTCAAGGTTTTCATTAGCAAAACAGATGGTGGAATAGTCAGAATGCTCATTAGTTTTGCATATGACACAGTGACAGGAAGGACCCCAAATGTATTGGAAGATAACAGTAAAAATAAAAATCTGGAGAGATAGACTGGAAGCTTAGGATGTAACTCATCCTAGTCAAGGGATGATGGTAAGGTCAAGAGACAGGGACAAATTACTGCAGGAAAAATCAATTATACACATTCAGGATAGTAAACATTAAGAAGCAAGTTCTTCACAAAGATCTTAAGATTATAGTGGATCACAAATTGTGTCTGAATCAACAATGTCAGATTCTTTTCAAAAGACAAATATCCCGCTCATGATCTACAAACAGAAATACAGCCCACTGGTTGCACACTATGATCAGAGGTTGAAGAAGCCATGAGGACGTAAGATCGGAAGAATGGATGCCATCAGGGCTGAAATAAAAAAGGCAGAGAAAGATGCTGGTGGCAAGAAAGTTTAACAACCCCTAAGCAATTCCTGTTGCAAAAGGGAAACAATACTGTTCTCTGTATCCACAATGAATGGGACAAGCAGCAAGGCAGTTAATTGACGCAGGAAAGATTAAAGTAATTAGAAATGTTTTCTAATAATAAAACTAGTTGAGCATGGGACCACATAGATTGGGAAGACTGGATACTCTGTCATTGGAAGACTTTAATGAAAGCTTAGTTATTAATCTTTCAGAAATTAAATCAATATTGCTAATCCTCATTAGAGCATTGGGATGGATCAAACTGGTTTGCTTTTTTGAGTCAGCTGGGAGGTCAAAGCACAGTAGGTAAAACAAGGACTGTTTTTTTCTCATGTACATTACTGTAAATCTGAATTTTGCTTATCTAATGAGTCAGTATTGGACATTAGTGCAGCATTTCAGTAAGACTGGACATTTACGTTTCAGTGTATTTGTTTTCAAAAATTCCTCTTTTGCTTAACTGAGATAGAACTGAAGTTGGAGATTACAACTTACTTCAGTAGCAGCAGCTGCCCATCACTGCTGGTCCTTGACTCTTCTTTTAGAAGTGTTTTTTCTGTAATTAGCATTGTGCATTCTGCTGTGTGTGGTCTGTTGGTTTTCATATTTATTCTAATTGTTTGTGCAGCATCCAAATGTGGTGGCCAAAGAATAGGAGTAATCAAAAAAATGTAATGTGTCTGAACACTGGTGTTTACAACTATGTGTAACTGCAAAGATATCATCTGAAAATTGGTAAGGATTTTATCTCCATTGAACTAGAATATGTATAAGTGACTGATGACTTTAGAGACATTTAGAGGCATTATAATCCCACTCTGTTCTATATCTACAATGTCTCTCTCCTTATAATAACCTTGTTCCATGGGGTCCAGGACTAATAAAACCATGGGCTTGTGTCTTGCAGCTGGTCACCTTTTTAATCAAATTAATGCTAGGGTTGCAGTGGAAGCTTTTACTCAGTCTTTCACTTGGGTGAATATCCTGACAGAAAGAAACAGGGCTTTGAGAGCCCCGTAAGGCATGCTGCCTGACTGAGGCTTTCCCAAAGTCTTTTCCCAAGCTGTCCTTGTTTGGGTCTTTTTGTACTTAATACAGGGCAAGGTTATGCTAAAGCTTTTCCCTTAGAGAGTTGTCTACTTAAACTCCTCCTCAGTCAGGCCTTTTATGTTTTTTCTGTTTTAAAACTCCAAGGACAGGGTGTACAAGTCAGATATATATTAGAATGCATTAAGGACTTCCCTGTATTATTATCTGACTTTAAGCTTCCCAGAAATACAGTAGCCTTAGTTTCCCCTAAACTGTCTATACCACCCTGTCAAAATATACTCAGAACGTCACTTCTGTTCCTGTATGGATTAACCTCAGTTCTCTCTCTTTTCCTCTATTCACCATCATAACATTCTTCATTCCTTCCTGTATTCCCTACCCATGTTTTGGCTGGCATCTAGCCAGGAGGTGATATGCGCTATGGCTAGCCCAGACCTGTGTGCTTCTGAAATAGTTAGGCTGGTGCCTCCCCTGCCTGAGTGCCTTTTCAGTAGGGATCTCTGACAAAGATTTAATCCCAGGAAGCTGAGCCAGGAGCTGTGTGCACTGACTGATCCTAGCCACATCTGTGGGTAAACTTTCCTTTGCCAAGCTGGAAGATGTGGTCAGGGCTTGAGAAGTTTTTGGATGGGACTGGCATACAGGCACCCCACTCTTTCAGACTGATTGCAGGAGAAATCTTTTGTTGGGGAAAACAGGCCAAGTTTCCCACCACTGCCTCCCCATCTTCTTACATAAAACTGTTTAATCTGCTAGCTGTAGACCATGCAAAGAACCTAGTAGCAATCCTTCCTATTCCCCACAGATCTGTATTTGCCATGTCTGAATTGCTGTGCATTTTAATAATTAGGCAGTACCTCTACTGGATAGAAGCAGAAGTCTACTTCCACCTACCACAAACAGTGGAAAAAGAAATGTAGAAACAAAATCTGGGATTAATGAAGACAACAAAAATCATCTCCAAAATTTGATTAAATGAATCTGAGTGCTCATTAGCAGTTTTACTAAATTTAAGACCTGTCTTTTTCTGCAAATGACAACATATTTGAGACCAAACTATTTGGTTGAGTTTAAATTAAGAAAATAAATAAAATAAAACAAAAGATGTGTTTTATATATTCTTCCCCTGATGTCTATTACTTGGTGAGTCACAAGCCTTTCATTTATAAAAAGAAATGTTCTTAGAATTTGAGAGACAGAATATTTTGTGCACAACTACTTTTGGAAGAAAAGCGCTCTTGACTAGAAATATATCCCAAACATTGTCTGAAAAACCAACTAACCCAAGGCAGTATAATTTGCTTATCATTAGCTACAGAATAAAAGAACTTTTTCAGAGTAAAAGAACTTTTTTGCTCCCATTAGCACACTAACTAAGGAGAATTATGCTGTAGAAAAGGGGAGAGGCTAAAGGACCTCTTCTTTTATCTGCAAATTTCTGCCATCCTATTTGTGAATGTTTCCTGGTCATTTTTCTCCAGCTGGATCCCATGAGCTTCTTTTAATCAATGTCTGTGTGAGAGGTCATGGTGCTGTGCTATGTATGTATATTACATTTGGTTCTTGTAAGGGCTCAGTCATGTGTGTGGAGCTCTCAGTTGTAGAGCACTAGTTCAGCATTAAATTTTCCAGTGGACTTTGGTATAATTTGAAGGCAAAAGATATTTCTTGTAAATCTTAATCCCTGAAGCACAAATTGTTTCAAAATATTGCTCAGCCTTCGCCTAAGAAGGTAAAAAAAAAAAACAACCCTATGATGTGTCATTTTTACATGCAGTAAGCAACAATCTCAGTTTTGCAAAGTGATTCCAACGAAATGCAGATTGGATCAGTTTCTTTTCTTTTCAATATCCATGTTAGGACCAAAAAAGGGTCTTTGACCAGCTAATGCTATGAACAAACAAAAAGCCATCCAGTTTTAATATTTTCCCCCCAGAAATTCATTGATGGAAATTATTCAAGATATAATTAGTATTAATTATATGGAATTAATAATTTAATACTGGGGCCTGAAATATTTGCATCTTTTGCCATGGTGAAAAGAATGTTTTTGGTGTTTCATCCTAGAGCTCTGTATGCGAATTTTAGACTCAGCAGTTCATCCCATGACATTTCCTTACTCTCAAACAGACAAGGTGACACATAAAGCCCAGGGGCAAAGGGAAACCTGATAGCTATATAGCTGAACTGCAGTCGGAAGTGGTGAATTCCCTGGACCACAGGGAAGGCTTCCTGTTCTTTGTAGATGAGCCTATTATTGGAATACACTTGCCTGCAGTTAATCCTCAAAGTAATTAAATGGAAAGGAAGCAATTAAATCACTAAAAAGGAATTGCATCTGGTTCAGAGGGAAAAATCCAGGCCTAGGAAGTATTTCAGTGATAGCTGGATGTACTCAGTATAAACAGGTATCTTCCTGTTTGCACAGATGATTAAAATTTATATGCTAAGAATATCTTGTGGCAATCAAATGAGGTTGAAAAGAAGAAATTCTCATTATTGTGGCCTATGAAGTACCAAGCAGAGAAATGTTGATATATGTTTTTCATATGATGGGATAAAATTAAAACCAATGCCTCATATCCTCACCTTGCTTAAATTAGCCCAGCACCTTGAAAGCTAGTAAAGCAATGTACATTTACATTTTAGCAATTGCTGAGAACCTAGCTCAGCATTTCAGTAACCACATCCCAGAGACGAAAGGCCACAAAAATGAAAGTGAGGGACATGATTCAGACAAATCTCCACAGACAGAGATTTTCCAAGTTCAGAAGGAGCTTGGAGTATATCCTTAAAATCAAGTGTCAGGACTATGCGAAGCAAGGCAGTATGTTTCAAACATAGACAGAAACCTTTAAATAAATACAATTTTAAATGTTTGAAGCACTGACTGCTTAAAATTCTCTTTCATGCTTGTTGGTTTAATTTTACTAATTATTGCAAGATAGCAGATATCAGTATATTTTTAAGGTGCACTTTTTGCTCTGACTGTAACAAGGGATCCCATATATTGCTCCAGTCTGTACGATAAATTCTGGAAAGCCAGCAGGAGGATCTTGGAGGATGTACTGATCAAAGCTCTGACTGACACTTTTGATTTTTCAGTGCTAGAAAACAGGTAGTTGAAAAGCAACTATGTTCGTTAAAAATCTATGGTAGCGAGTAGAGATTCTGTTTTAAAAGCATAAAGCATAAGAGCTTCTCTTCTTTTCTTTGGCTTGCATATGTCTCTTATTTTTCCTTTGCCCCATCCCTGGCACACTCTGCTGTTATGTGGGATCTCACTTCACTGTTGCTGTTAGTTAAGAACCTAGAAGCTGGGCTGGCTGAAAGCAAGAGATGATGTCTTGATAACAGCTGAGTGAACGAATGAGTACAGGGAAGGTTGGATAAGCTCACTGGGACGCTAGCAGTGACTACTGGTAAACGGTTTGCTGAGCAAAAGTGAATGATGCAGAAGAAAGTTGAGATGATTAAGACAACAGGCTCAAAGCTACACTTGTGGAAAAAAACTATCAAGAAAAGAAGCTGGTGGTAGGAGCTAAGACCTGAAAGGATGAGGATATGGATAAGAGTTGTAGATGTTTAATTAAACAGAAAAAAGGTCATATCTGACAGGTGATGCAGCAGCAAAGATGCAACATTTTTGCTTAGATAAAGATAAATCTGAGTTGAAAAATGCACATGGATTGCTGATGTGAGACACAAGTATTTGCTGCAGGGGCAGGGATATGGGAGTGAGGATTTGAGGGAGAACAGCAATACTGACTGACCTTTGGCAACAAATGAATATACAACCCTCTTCATTACTTGAGGTATTTCATTAGCTGGCAAGAAAAAATATGTCATCCTGTGTTGCATCTGAAGAACCAAACTTTACTTTTGAGTACACATTGGTGTGCTGTACATTCCATTAGCCTAAATCCAAACCAAGTCCTGGCTGTAGCTAGATCTAGAACTTTCCTTTTTATCTTCTATCAGTCTTTACTTTGCTTCAGCCTTTCTCTTTCTCTTACAGAAGCAAATGCAAAATGTCAGCTACATTATCATTTCCTTCAAGACCAGCCCTCAGACCTATACATCTTTTTTGCTATAATACAGATAGTACAGTACTTTGATGCTTAGTTACTCATAAACTACTGCCTACCTGTGTCAGACTTTAATAGAAAAGAATTTTAATATTCAGATTGCATAATGTGCAATTTATTCAAATGGGACATATTAGTATATCAGATAATTCAGTTGTGTGGGTCTCAATGTAAAATATTTACTTTCATTCTTAGAGACTTGTCTGGTCCGATATGTACAATCGAAGTTTATGTGATACTTCTGAAAAGGTCCAATTGTTGGTACTCAACTAAGACTTGCTCCTGGAGTTGACTTTTTTGTGTTCAACACTGCCATGAGCTGTTTCAATTTGTTTTCTATTCAGATGCTTGCAAAAGGGGGTATGTCTGTGGGAAATCAAGTTCTTCAGCCCATGTTTGAAAGATTCTTTCTCAACAGCATTAGGCTTCTTATATTTGAGGCAACAGCTAGCTATAGGGTAGCGGGCAACCTTTGTATCAAGAATCTACTTTCAGCAGTCTGTGATCTTTGCCAAGTTGGAAGGTTTCAGAAAAAAATGCTGTTTGTTCAGTAAAGACTACTGAGACTTTAATGAACAAGCCCCATTCCTCCCCCATGCCATCTGCAGCAACATGCTAGAAATCCACTGAACTGCCAGAAAATTATGGTCCCCATGTAAATGCAGGTACGGCAGCTGCCTACCGTGGCTCAGCGGGATGCTGGGCATAAGATGGGATGGAGAGGGGGAGATGGGAAGAGAGGAAACTGCGGGACTTGGTAATTAGGAATGAATTGGGAGCATGGAGGAGGAATGGGGCCAGAAATAGGGAATGGAATTCAGGTTACATCACAGTATATATACATGAAGAACTGAATTAATTAAAGTTGATCAGGCAGCCTTAACAGTGTAATTTCTCAGTTCTGATGTTCCTTTCTATACAAGTCTGATGACCTTTTAGGTTTATTTCTACTGCCCATGCTTCAGAATTTATTACTATTTGCAATGCCTTGGACTATCTTCGGCAAGTTGACAGATGTAACAGAGGACCTGAAGATTTGTGCACTTCTAACTAGAGCCAGTCAGAATACCCTGGAGTGTTTCACATGGTACCAGACACCTGTATAAGGGTACATGAATTGGTCCCTCTGAATTTTTGTGGGAGGTAATATATGTTCTCAGGGTGTTATGTGCTGTATTTGTATTGCTCAGAATCAACAAACAAGGCTCTCCCCTTGCACTGGACTCCACACCTGGCTCTGCTGCTTCGTGTCAGCATTTCTAAGACATCCTGGCACAGCTGAAGGAAGGCTGCAAACATCCATCGTGTTTAATTGCTGCTGACACAATGGATTCAAGGGAACCGTTGTCAAGTTAATGCAACTGAATACTACCTTAAGGTTATTCAAGTTTATGGTTGGACCACAACTATTTAGTTTCCTCTCTTTTCTAGACTTGTTAAGAAATAACCCTCTGATATCTCACTGAGAGGGGACAGACCAAGATTGTACCATAGAGAAAGATGTATTATGAATTTGTTTGAAGGGCTGAATTTGGCAATCAAAAACTTTTCTATGTAGATTCTTGCATGTAAACCCCTTATCATGTGAATTTACCAAGTTTCAAAGTTGTGTCAAACTTAGACATTGACAAAATTCTAGTTGTTTATTTATGCAATACTTTCTTTGTTTTTCAGCTCTTTTGGACTTCTGCATCACCTTGAATATATTCATTCCTATGAACAGCTGGACTGTTGCAAACAAACATCACCAAAACAATTTTGAAATGCATATTCAGCTGTTCTACGAGGAATGTTATACACTGTCCATGGAAACAAAAACCACAAGGTTTTATCAGGAGCCCTAAAGGATCCTCTAAAAAGCTTGTGCTGGGTGAGAACACAGGACTCATGGATGATGTAAGTCAATTATTTCTCTGTTCCAGTAGTGTTAGTCTTAGGGCTGAAATTGCGGAGAACAGTGGGTAGTCCTCAGTGCTGTTAAACTTTGTTTAGTTTGGAGTGCTGGCAGTAAAAGGCCAATTTCATTTACATTTTTGGCCATTTCTGACCTACTATACCTGAAGAATGACTTCCCAGGGGCATGTAGAAAGCATTTATCTCTGCAGTATACCATTCTAGCTATTGTGAAGAGGGAACAGGAGCACATAAATTGCCAATTGGTTTGCTGTGGTTTTGATAACTGTAGAGTTTCTCTTACTTTATGGCAAGAGACTCTGTGTTCACGCTGCTGCTTTGCTGTGTGTGGAAGGCAGAATGCTGGAGATGTTGAAGTTAGTTGCTTGGCATCTTTGAGAGCAAATAAATAAAAAAACCCCAAACAAACAAACCCCAAAAAGGTATTCAAAAATGCCTCAAAACTGTGGCAACACTTAAGTAATTAAATCTCAATCAGTATATCAGTGACACCTCAAAATCCTCAACTCTTTCAACATCCTGCAATAGATGAGATTCTTGCATCCTCAAAACATGGAAAACTCAGGATTCAAAGCTGTTTTTTTTCCATAAGTAAGTGTTTGAAGAATATAGCGAAGCTGCTAGGCAAATAGGCTAAAGCTACAGAACTAGTGAGTCCTAGCAAGCAAAACCAGGCAAGCTGCTGTATTTCATGCCCTTATAAATTAGAACGCCTGCTCAGCCTTTGTGGTTTGTGCTTTAAGTGAGGATACGACACATAGCAACGAACAGCTTCCCTAATGAAGCTACAATGTTTTATAAATCAGGTTCTTTCCTGATCTGTCTATCCATCCATCATACTTTATCTCCATTTACAAGAATTTAAGATGAACAAAAATGAGCTGTTCTGTGATGCCATTTGTATAAAAATTCAGCAGTGTTGCCGCAGATAAAGCTGGGCAAGGTGCTGGTACACTAGGTGCACTGTAACCCCACATGGGAAAAAAGAGCAAGGCACAGCAGGAATTACCTTCTGCTTGCTGGAGAAGTATCCCAGGGAAAGACACATTAGAAAAGATTAAAAATCATGCATACGTATTTATAGATTGAAATGCATGCGAACCAAATATAGGAGAAACATCCTCCATTCTCAGCCTGTCTGGTAAAATGAGATGTTCCTTGTAAGGGTCCTTTAAGTCCAGGGCTGGTGTGATTGCACAAGTCACACCACGCAGAGTCAGGCCTGGTGGTGACATAACCTGCCAGCTGCAGGACTTCCCCCAAAGGAGCCCATGTCATCGCTTGCTTCTCACAACACTCCAGAGGCTTTCAGGGGCTTCTGGAAACTGGATATAGCCAGGAGCAGCTGCTGTAACAGGTGTGCTGTTCTGTGATCCCTCGTGGTTAGATCCACCAGGGAGTGAAACCTCCGCTAACTCCAAATTTTAGGGCCCAGCTTGTGAATCTGTGATCCTCACATCCTTTTTTTTTTTCCCCAGCTGTCACTTATCTTTGGAGGTGCTTAACAACCAGACTGAGGTGGGTGGAGGAGGCTGGCTTGTCCCACCAGCACAAGGCCTGAACCAGTGTTTCCTTCTCCCCGGTGATGGCTGCAAGTGGCCGGAGAATAGCTCCTGCTCCAGTCCTTGGCCAGTCAAGGACTGTATGGCACAGACTTGAACAGCCTTGAGATGGGAGGTGCCCAGTGCAGCTTCTCCTCTTAGGTGGTCTGCAGCAAGGTGGACATCCTCCTCCTCCATGCAGTGGCAGCAGGTTGGTGGCTCTTGGATGAGAAGAGGGGGTGAATCCCAGCATGACTGCAGAGATCACAGTATGTCATCATAGATGCAGCGTTACTGATGGAGGCAGGCACAAGACACACCTCCAGTCCAGCGGATCACACAGGGAAGTGTGATGCATTGACTGTGAAATATGTCTTTTGGTGATTCATGCTACAAATTAAATGTTATCCTAATTCTTTCAGTACAAAATGTACTTCAAAGAATTACTCTTCTGGTATGAATCACTGAACCAGTCCTCCCTCTAGATTAACAACTACAACTGGTCAAGGTAAAGAATTTAACTTAAATTCTCCATTTATTTTTAATTAGGGAATGTATTCTGTTTATGATAATATTTTCAAGGGAACTAGGTCTCCAAAAAATGAATGCAGGCACCCCTAAATGCAGACTTTCAGGCTTGCTGTTCAATATGGATAACTCATTTGGCCAGGCAGTTCATGCTGTTGCCTGAGATTGTGCTTGGGGGGTGGGGGACTGGCAGCATGAGGAGCAGCTAACTAGAGGAACCATGGGCTCATCCATTATTCAGTCATTCTCAGAGGCAATGGACAGTAGGAAGCCTTAGAAGTGCCACTGTTGTAGGGAGAAGTCAGATAGGGAATTTGTGGAAAAAAATGGCAGGGCATCCAGAGCATAGAGGTCCCTGGCATTCAGCTGAGACACTCCTGGAAGTGGGCAGCGAGAGGCAGAGAGGTGGGTGAGTAGGGCAGGTCTTCTTCTAGGCTGCCTTGTTTTAGTAAAGTCTTCAACATAACTGCATATTCCTGCAGCAAACTGAATATGCAGCTCTTAATAAAGGAAACCTTTCGACTAGTCATGTCTTCTTTCATTTCTTGATTTTTGGATCCTGGAGTCTTAGATCCTTAAATGTAGTGGTAGAAGCCTTTGGTTAGAGGTATGACCTTCAGCTCATTCACAGGTCTAGCAGTGTATTGTCCCTGAAGGTTCAGATCAGGTTTGAGTTTTGGAGCATGGGGACATAGCAAGACCTCTTGATTTGAACTTGAAAGCAACAGATGAGAGGAATAGTGGCAGGGAGAACTACCCACACACCACATTTAGCATGAATGGTATGTTATGCACTGCAGGTGCTTTTAACAGCGAGGGCTACTGAACCCTACCAAACTAGCTACAGCTTGTCCCTAAATAGTTCAATACCTGGAGAAGGATCCGACTCATTGGTGCAGTGTGCTATAGAACCACATACTTACAGGCTTTTGAGTAGTGATGGGCCCTGGAGTCTATTCCTGGCTCTAGGTGAGGGGCTGGGTATGAGGAAGACCAGGGAAGTAACAGGGAAGCCACGGACAAGATCTTCTCTAAGTTAATTTAAAAATTTCTGATTTTCCCCAGCCTTTGTTGAGGTTCTTGCATTCAATCAATGACAAGGGAAATAAATTCTCAAAGTTTACAAGAGAAATGAGAGGAATATGCGCAAGTTTTGGTCTAGGCAATGTTTTCTAAAAATGTCTATAGTTCAAAGCTGCCAAGCTCTGCCACTGTATAAGCACTAGAGAAAAAACAATGTGGTTTAAGAACAGTAACCAGATACTTTTAACATCTTTCTGAGAAAAAAAAACCAAACCAAAACCCACAATTTATTAAAAATTTGCCAGAAGTGCCAAATTTCAACTCTTTTACTTTCTGCAATGTCCAAAACATTAAAGTTTTTCTCAAACCACCAGAACAATTTGAAAATGTTCAGGATTTGTAAATCATGTTTTAAAATTTGCAATAGCAACAAGAATTTTATTCAAGGAAAGTTTAAAGAGCTGATGAAAACTAAATTACTGCCACAGAACCATAACTTAAAGTAAGAGGAAAGGAACTAAACTATTAAGTGCACCATAAATAAATGACAAGTTTTTTCTTCAGTGAGTTTATTGTTCCTTGTACTTGGGATACCACAAACAAAATAGCGGTTGTTACAAGCAGCTGCTATCCCTAACTGCCCTATTATTAGCACTTACTGCTATCAAAAGTCTCAACTGATTTACATTTTTATCATAAAAGAACACTGTACTTTTCTTTCTAAAAGTAGATCTACTCCACGCTATCAGTCTTACTCTTCAGGTTTCTAAGCGTATTTCTTAAACTGATGTGATATTTTTATTGCTTTCTACTGAAATTCTTCTGCCCACAAAAGTGTTCTAAAAATGTTTCTGAAATTCAAAAACAGTTTTCTAGATGAATTTTACACAAAATCTCTATTTTTAGCATATATGTAAGCTTTTCAGTGTGCCAATTAAAGTCAATATCCCCTAAAGATGTGAAAGAGATGGAGCTCTTACTATAAAAAAGTGCCCAGGTGGGCAAATACTATCTTCAGTTTTATGACTTTAGTTTTGAAGCCATCTTATTATATTTCAAATGAAATGCAGATAATTAGAGAAGAATAACAATTTAAAAACTTCTGAACAAAGTTAGAGAATAAGAAGCAAAAGAAGTATCTTCTTGTACATGATAATTTTCATCTAACTAGGAAAAAGCTTTTCTGCCTAAACATTTATTCTTGAATTGTTTATATTAAGTCATTCACATTTATTTTTGCAGCCTTACTGACATGCAGGTTAGGCTTGAGATCAGTATGCAAAGCATAAAACTTGAAATGCCAAATTGCATGTTAAGCTTCTATTGCACAGTATGGTAATTGTGAGGACATGTTGAGATGCTCATATCAACACACAAAATGATACATGGCTATACTGAGGGTAGGAGATGTAGATGAAGATTTGATTGACCCTCAAAAAAGAATTTATATTCCCTGGTCTTTTTAAATGTGTGCGATTATCAGAAGTTTTCTCATCTGTCCTTCTGTTCTGAGAAAAGAGGTGTTCATGGAACTGACCAGCAGATGCTTCATTATTGTTAAACCATTGACAGCATGGTAAGGAAACCATGGACTGCTACATCTTTGTATGATTTCTTGCTTTCCTTGATTTTTTCTTTCAGGTTTAAAGCTACTTCAGAAAAAGCAAAATAACAGAGTTGGCATGTTCTATACATGTAAGATGGATATTACTTTTATTGTACTGTTCGTTCCATGAGGCTTATTCAAAATTCATATAGTGATAAACATTGTTTTTTACTTCTTTTTCATTTTCATAACCTGATCTGTTCTCCATAGGCAGCGTGAAAGCTGTACTACATCCAGACCTGTATTTTCATACATTTATTTCATGTAAAGGTGTCATTATGTTGCTGCACGTGGTCTTTAGCTCAAATAGATAAATAGATATTTTGATATTGTGAAAAAATGTGAAAGGATAAATTTCTACTTTTTTTTCTTTGCACAGCTATTAATATGTCCAAAGGATCTACATCTCATCATTTTCATGAGAGTTTTACCATTTTAACTAGCAAAATAGAACTAAATAATTCTTTTAAGATAATTTTATATTGTGAATATTTTTCCTAGATTTATATCAAATGCCCAAGGTTGGCCTCTGTGTCTTCAGTTTTATTGCGCTATGGATCTACACACCTGCTGTGAAACACAAGCACAATTTCATGCTTTCAGAGAGGACTGGAATTTATATACAACCATCTGACAACCTAATAATTCTCTTAGAAACCATTGGGTTAGAGTTTTCCTTTACATTTTTCATTAGCAGCCATTAAAACAGCAGGATGGATTTCTTGGCATGACTGTAGCAACTCCATCATTGGCGCTGTCTTAGAACTTGCTAGACAAACATCTATTTCAAGCATCATAAACGAAATTAATCCTACTTTTGGACAGAGTGATGAATTAGATGGCCCCTAGCACCACTTCCAATCCCATGATTAGATCATGTTTCCTGAAAAAGAGCATATAATATGATTTCTGGCACATGAGGTTTCTGAATCAGGCTATAGATTGACCCTATTGACCAGATGATCACTTCTCAGCAGAATGGCAGGGGGTGTGGGAAAAAGAAAAAAAAGTTGAGGTATTTATAGGTGGATGTTAAATAAAACCTTTTGGGGAATTTGATGAATAGCTGGAGAACATAACAAATTCTATCATCTGAGAATCCAAGAAAGAACTTTTTAATCCAGCCTGAGGTGCCTCACAGAGATTACAAAATGGTGAAAGAACAAATTTTATCTGCTTATTTGGAGTGGGATGAAAGAAATTTTAAATATGAAGAAACATAATTTTAACCATTCTTGCCAAGTTTGAAGAGGAAAAAGCCACATACAGAAGAGGAAAAAATCCTTACCATAGCATTAAGGTCTTAGAAGTAGAAAATAACAATAATCAGGAAAGGCTAGAAAACATTTGTTTTTCACCCCTTCTCTGTCTGCCTGTGAGCACTGAGAATTCTATAACAGTTTAGAAGTTCAAATCCTTCATATGCATTAGAAATTACTGTGTTACAGCAGCATCTGGAGATTCTAAAGGAGTTTTGAATGTAAATGCATACCTGCACTCAGAAACATTGCATTTCCCACGGAGTTCAAATCCTACTCAGAAAAGTCAGGAAGGGCATTTCTGTTTGCGAGGGGGTTTTTATGTGTTTGTTTGGTTGTTTTTTTGTTTTTTATTATTTTTAGAATTGTAGAAACTAATGGAGGCAAAGAGTACATCTGCTTGAAAATCAGGCAGGAAACCTATCGTACACATTAGAACTGAATCTATTGTTGCCAAAGGTCCTTCTGCGGGCATATAAGCATTTTAATTGCAAGCATGCAGGAATTCTACAATCAGATCTAGAAGTTGCAAAACATCACTTGAAAGGATCCAATGACAAGCTTATGATTTCTATCAAGAATGGTTGTACATTTGTATGCTTGTTTGCATACCATGTTGTATGCATATGAAACAGAGTTACTGCTAGTGCAATATGTGGTTATTTAGTACATTTGTCAGAATAGTTTCAACAGTGCAATATGCTGATGAGAAAAAAAAATGAGTAACTGAAGTAGAAGTCTACTAAAGACAGAAAAAAAAAATCTGGTGATAGCTTAATAGATACAGAGGTGAGATTTCTATATCAAATGTCTTAAGTACAGTCTCTAAACAATGTAGAATACTGAAAAAGCTGTGTTCCCAGCTGAGGTTTGTCAGGAATAAAATAAAGATCTGCTATCACATTTTATGAGATAAATTTTGGAGTGCAAATCTGCCTAACATTATACTGCGGGCACTTGGCCATCCCATGTGAATCTATAATGTTGTCATTCTACAAGGTCATAAATCGCCATGGCATCAACAGATCCCAGAAGACTTAGCTTGGATGACACAACTAGGAAGAATACTAAATGATAAAAATTAAAGAAAGACCACATGGAGAATAGGGAAAGGCAAAAAGACCAAGGTGATTCTTGTAGTCACACACTGCGCGCATTAGACAAGGATTTTTGCATGTAGTCAGACCAATGCAATCTGCTTGGTGAAGACAAGATCATATGCAGTAGATGAAATAGGAAAAATCTGAATAATGTCCTTTGTATTTTGTGAATTAAATAAATATATTTTTCCACTTCTATTCAGTGTTAGAAAGATTAAACAATAAAATCCACAATATACACTAAGCTTATGAATAAAAAAACCCTGCTTTTACTCATCTGATGGCATTTTTAGTTATACTGAAGTCATGTTTTCTCAAATTATAATAGAAATATTTTACTATTTATTGTCTACCTTGTAAAATATATTGCTTGCTGATAAATGAGTATGTATACACTCCAAATATGAAGATTCATTTTTAAGAAACTTGACTGATCATTAATTTATTATTATTATGCCACTTACACAATTAAAAATCGTCTTCAATTCTTTAGTACTATTTCTCTAAGTAAATTAACACAATGAATATAATTTTTAGAATTGTCTATCTGAAGGAAAAATGTTGCTGGAATTGGTTAAAATAGTGGGAGAGAGCTTATTTACTATTGTACATCACACCTATTTACACTAGTGCTTATGGCACTGCCACAGACAGACTAGCTTCATCTCTGG
This sequence comes from Psittacus erithacus, assembly GCA_009867235.2. NCBI lineage: Eukaryota > Metazoa > Chordata > Aves > Psittaciformes > Psittacidae > Psittacus > Psittacus erithacus. The sequence goes on from WYDI02009968.1 coordinate 73,678, forward strand.
TAAATTATATTTGAGTTTGCTCTATAGGCAGTGCTCCTGGCAGTTGCCAGCCACAGAAAGTTGTTGAAACCAGCCATAAGCTTGTTCACTGTTCAAGTATAGGGCTCCTGAAGCAGATCTGACTTGTACTGGAGCATCAAACTATTTATATCGTGATGCCCACTGGGCTCCCAGTTGAGAATTCCTGCCTAGCTGCCAATCCATGTGTTACATTTTCCAGCCAGTCTCCACTGTGTCTGAGACCTTCCCAATTGCTCTGTCAGTTACGATAGGAATCAGATTACGCAAACATGGCAGGAAGACTGAGTGCAGTGGAGAGGAAGGTGGAAACGTTGGCCGTGGAAGGGACAGGGTCTGTCCAGTTGGAGGGACCCATCAAAGGGAGCTCGGGTTTAGCAATGACTTTGGTCGACAGGGTACACTTGCAAAGAATAATAAAACTCCATGTTATGTTTAGAGCACAGTGCCTTCATTTTTCTTGGCCAGTGGGGAAAAAAATCCCCTGAACAAACTTATTTGCAACTCTCCACTCAGCAGAGGTGTCCCCATCCACTACTGCTTGTCACCAAAGGCTTCTCTTGGATAAAGGTCTACACTGGTGTTTGACCAAGGAAAACAGAAAAGGGGGCTCAGAAGTCCTCCTCATTCCTGCCTCTAAGCCTCCCTCTTGAGGCCCTCAAGAATGCTGAACTGGCTGCCAAATGCAGAAAAAGGTGAAATTATTATGCAATGGAACATTGTTCAGGTACCGTTACTTATACTGAAGGTTAAGAAGGAATGTGACAAAATGAAAGCAAACCAAAATGAAACAATGCCCCCTGCACCTGCAATTTAATAATTAGAGTGCCTTTAGACACATTTCCTGAAAGAGGCACAGGATTTGGTGCCTGACCTCCCTACATAGTTTGTGTGGAGGGTTGTAAGCCTTTGCATGAAACATTTAACTGTGACTGAGGGACACCTCGAGATGTGCAGCAGAGAAACAACAAGCTGTCAAGTGAATCTGAGATTTCACTGCTCCCATACATGGAAGAGAACCAAGAAGTGCTCTGTCACCTTGATGCCCAGGGCGTGGAACGTCCTCAGAAGGAAGGAAGCTGTAACTCATCTTCCAGAGAAGGGATGCTGTCTGCTCTGAGCAATGAAGGTGGCAGGGGAGCTGCTATTGCTGTGTAATAACACTGGCATAGTGGAAAGGTCCAACCTCTTTGAAGACTTCCCCATCTGAAGACTGAATTGAACTGCAGATCTTTCTGCCTGGGTGAAAACCTCCCAGTGTGAGACTATTAAACTAGGGGACTTCTGTTCTGCATCTTGTGCAAGAAAGAGTGTCTCCCACGATTTCTTGGAAGGAGTTGTTTCCTATGAGGTTGTTTTAGGAACACTCCAACTGAGCATCCCAGAAGAGACCTCATGTTAAATAGTGAATATTAAGTAGAGGAAGCATGCTGAGTAGAGGAAGGCCCAGTTTCTGAACCTAAATAGGGTTTAGGCATGAGCTGCAGAGACCTGTGAAGCCTGAGGGTGTTTTAGATTTGCACAAGTTTTATTTGCTTCCTTCTTCAGTTCTCAAAGTATAGTTATGCCCTGTAACATCTTTTAACTTCCAGATACCTTCCTGAACCTTTGGTCTCACATCTGCTTCTGGCTTGTTCTTTATTATCTGCCCCTTTAATTCAGCTGAGACACATTCCTGACTGCCTGCTTGAAAGGAAGCTGAGTCTTCAACACTGGCTGCACTTAAGCTCACCCTGGCCTGTTTTTCCCCAAAAGGCCCTGCCTTAGGCTATATGTGAGTACGGATTGTCAGGATTGCAATTATGGCTGCAAGTGCCTAAATCCTCCTTAAAGCCCCTACTCAGCTGCTGTAAGGTTGAAATCAATGAACTAAAACCAGGAGGTTCTGAAACAGATAAGAAAAGTATGAGGTAAGGAGTTAAAATAAGTGCCTTATTCATGGTTCATTTTCATAAGAGGGTAGGCATTCATTCATGCTGGAAGCCTTTGTGCTGGGAATGTATGAAGTCTTTAATTAAAGTTGATTAAAATGGTAATTTTGAGCTCTGATAGTTTAGAATAACAATTTTTTTCTCTCCTCACTCCACATCTCAAAACCTTTAAACTACTTCAGTGGACTGCAACCTAAGTAATCCTGCTCCTATTTTTAGAGCTATAAGCCCTGGCTTCAGCAGGGCTGTGGCAGTTAGAATAAGAAGATTTTGTAAGTGTAGAGGATTAGCCTTTGCAGCAGTTGTATGACAAAGCAATATAGTCACCAGTGATAACATGGGAGGAGGAAAGAATTTATAATTTATTACATATTCATTTGTGTCTTTTTTTTAACTCTGCATCCTGCCAGAACCTATCCAAAACGATTCAATTTTTTTTTTTGATTACCTCAGAGCTTTCAGTCGCATGAATGTTTCACCTCACTGCAGAGCAGAATAGAGGAGTACTGAATGCCAGCACTATCCTGGAAATGAGAACACTAAGCATCACAGTTTGGATCCTGTCTAATCCTCTGGTGTGGGGTTAACCTGCTGAGACCTAAAAGCTCCTATCTTCCTGGGCACTGAGCTTTGTAATCATGAGGAAAGCAGCTAATTAAGTACACAGATGAAGGGACATTTTATTATTCTTAGATATCTGTACTAGCTTCACTCTTCCTCTAAAATCCATGTTCCAGCTGGGAAGTAAACTAGTGCCCTTAAATTTTATGACATCACTCCTGCACTGGCAAACCTGCAAGATGACAGAAGGGAGAAATTACAGAAACAGCAAGCCTGAAGAGGATGGCACAGGAGGCAAAACTTATCACCAAGGCAAAAAAAAAAAAAAACAAACCTAAGAAAACCTCCCTCCTCATCCCCCCAAAAAGAAAAAAATCCCTTATCAAATCAAATAAAACTTACTGAGCAGCCAAACTCAAAATTCTGTTCCAGCCCACACAGGATTTCAGAACTGACATGACAAAACATGCAGCTCTCTATTTTCATGGACCTCAGATAAATATTCCATTTTAATTGCAAATATTTTCAATGTAAAGAGACAACAACAGGGTATTCTTGGTTTCCTTCATTTAAGTGTTGATCTGGTCCCGCTTACATCATCTTGAAGTTCACTTACTGTAGATTTTTCAAAGATCTTTATTGACACAAACATTCACAAACAGGACACTTCAGACTCATACAAAAGTGTTTACGGCTCCTGTGGGACACATCTCTCTTCCTCTTTATGCCACTCTATGGCATGAAGCAGTCATCAGTTCAGACCGTAGGTATCCTGAGAGAATACCCTATTGCCCCCATACTGCAAGCTGCTGGAATGCTTTTATGTCATTTGCCCCTCTTCTGATGCCTTAGGTCTTCCCACAAGAAGCTGCTGTGTTCGATGGGAAAATAGGGCAGTCTTAAAATCTGGAAGGCTTCTCTAAATTAAGGTAACTGGTAGTGGTCAGATGCAACAGCCAAGCAGAGATTTCTGGAAATGAAGTCCTAGGTATCCTTCCTTTTTTGGGCCAATACTAGCTTCAGGGTAGTAGAAAAGCACACAGAAAGTCAGTGTTACCACATGCAGTTTTTATTTCTATGGAGATTTTAATGATTTTTTTTTCTGCATGTAGACAATATAATATTCTATCTTAATCCAGAAAAAAAGATGGATACTTTTTTACATCTTTTTGGAGAAGAGATACTTTGGGTTTTTCAACACAATAAAACTAGCTAACTTTCTTAGTGAACCTAACTGTGATTTAATATGAGCAATTCTGATCTTTAAGTTATTTCATTTGTCTTTATTAGCAAAACTTTCATCCTCTGATACAGACCTATGATCAACATTGCAAAGGTGTCTATCTTTGGTGCTAGTGAGAGATGTGCGTAGTAGGATTTGCAAAGCACCTACGGAATGTAGGCACCAAATTTCAATTGCTTTGGCAGAAATCCTAAGAGACATCCACTAGATGACCCAAATGTCAAAATGAGTTATGATATCACCTAAGTTTCAGGTGTTAGCCCTACCATCCCCTCAAAGGGGTCCTGAATATTGGTGGAGGAATCCACAGCCTGTACAGGGTTCATGGGAGACTCAGGTGCTTCTATTTGTTTTGCAGCAAGCAACATGTGAGTTCCTACATTTAACTTGTTAAAGTTTTAAGAGAAATGCCTGGGATACTGATAATCCTTGTGGTTAAGGCCTTCAGGGTCTTTTGATCAATTCAAAACCCACAAGTGGATGGAAGTTTTTTGGTTGTGGTTTGTTTTGTTTGGGTTTTTTTTGTGTGTGTTTGTTTGTTTTTTGTTGTTTGGGTTTTTTTTTTTTCCTGAGAGTAGATTTGTCCAGCCTCTCTTTTAAAAGAAGCAGAATTTGCTGCCAGAACTGTACCCAACAGCAGTCTCCTTGTATTAGCTTGGTTAAACAGCCCAGACACTTAGCCTTCTTCAGGTTCAGCTTCTTTTTCCCTAGGCAATGCCCCGAGCATCAGCCTACATGATGTTTGGGCAAGGCCAGACTTTAAGCTATAGTGAAGTTAAGTCATCATGTATGTCCAAGTGTTGGATAACGCCAATCAGAAAAAGACAATATGTAAGGAAATGTTTTTGAGTACTGAAATAAGGTATACAGCTTGAAAAGCACATTTCTCATCCAGCTCCTGCTGGGAAGACTTTTCTGGAGTTTTTAGTCCATTGGCTAATAAGAGTGTGAGAAAGTGAGAATTACTGCCCAGGATTCCCCAAAACCACTGTGCCCAATAGACCCTTCTGGATATTCTTTTCTGTAAACAATGTCATCCAAGGTCTTTGCTATGCAATGAAGGAAAGATAGCATGTCTCCAGGCTGCTCATCCCATCAGGGTAGTGTCTTGGATATGTGGGTTGCGCTCTGCTCAAGTTGCAGAGTCAGCAGAATTTAGGGCTATGTTTCCCCTCTGTTCTGGCACTGAAAAACATCTACTTCTGCTGCCTCAATTGTAGAGAAATTGATCCATTCATTACTTTGGAAGTGTGCTGAATGCCTCTGCTGGAGTCGGATCTTCAGCAGGTTTGGGTGTGTGCTAGCCATCAGTCTACACACCGTGGGCAGTAGGCACAGGTACCTAAAAGAGCTCTTAATTAGGAAGTATCCAATGAAGTTTAGATGTCTTGAAGTTTAAGATGAGGGGGGAAGGATGATGGCTTCTAATATGGGATTAAAACTTTCAGTTCCTATAGTTACTAAAGCCTTACTGGAGAGGCAGTTATCTGATTCTTTGAAGACTTGTAAATTAGGTTGTTCTGCCCTTCAAACCCTAAGTAAACAAGTAGAAGCTTTTTCTTTATTTCTGCTTTCTCTAGCAGTACTCTGTAAGGTTCAGTTCGTCCTCTGTGAAGCCCCAATGCTTCATGTACTGTCACGGCAGTCCAGTCTGAGATGTTTGTTAACCTGACCATCAGCATGACACTGCAGCAGAACACTGGTGATTCAGGTGCAGGGTAATTCTAGTTTGGTTTAGTTCTTATAAAAAATAAAATCAAGGAAAAATATTGCAGGGAAATTTCACGATATCACAGACCTTATTCTGGCATAATTCCATGCCCTCCAGAATATCCTTCCATTAAACCGATTGCAAAGCTTATATGCACTAGAAATTGAAAGGCAACGTGGGTTTATCACTTAATCTTCAATATTAGTTTGGTGGGGTTTTTTTGGATTATTATTTTTTTGTTTTGGTTTTTTTTGGCATAGGACACTTTAGTCAAATCTCTTCGGAGATAACGTAATTTCTTTCCTGGTTTTCCATCTAAGATTTGTTAGTGGAACAAGTATTCATTATAGATCACTTTGACCTGAGGTCTTCTTAACAATGTACACATCAACCATACTGTGAAATACATTCAGCTTGCTTTTGAGTCTGTCATGAATTTGCTAATCTTCAGCTCACCCTCTATGTCATTCAGATAAACCATAAGCCTAGAGATTCTGCCTATTCTGAACAGTATCTCTCTATCTCTCTTTTTTATTACTTTTTCCTTGCAGCAGAGATTTGTTTCATGCACAATCATTTTAATTTGTTTATCTGGATATGAGTGAGGCATTTTGAATAAGATAAACACTGAGATGAACTTTCACCTAAACAGGAACTAAATTAATCTCAACGTTAAGAAAATAGTCTTTAGATATATTAAACCCCTGGTTTACAGAAATGTGGCAATTTATAAGTAAAATGAATGAGATATTTTCATACCATTTACATGATACACTCAGCTGACTTCTGGATTAGAATAAGCTTTTAATTTTCCGAGTTTCCCCATTACTGCTTATATTGGTTCTGTCTTTTTAACAAGGTGCATAAAAATATATAATTTATATAAACCAGGTTCATTGGTTTTGCTACTCTTTTTCACACTACGTTTTATATGACTGCATCTTAGCTAAACCCTTTTCTAAGTGAGGTAGATCCCATGGGAGCTGCATTTAGATTAAACTATGCATGCATAATATACAGCTGACATTTTAGATGGAGTGCTAGTGGAAACAGCTGATTTTGCTTCTAGTGAAGTCCATAGATGCAGAATAAGTCATGAAATGCGTATTTATTCATAAGTATTGTTGCACACACATACCCTTATTTATATGATGCACTAGGGACAGACAACACTGCTAAGAGATACGAATATGAAGACAGCATAAATTTTGGGAAGAATTACAATTCCTGAACTGTAAGAAGCAATGGTTTCATCTCCTCAGGTTACTTATGCTGGACATAAAACTGAAGTGCCATGGTTAATAGTATATGTGTCTGCTCCTAGAGATATCAGTCTTAATGAAGGCAAAAACAGTTAGATGGATTTGCTGATTTCACTGAAACCTGGGAAAAGGGATGGGGAAAGGGGTTTTATGTATACATAAAAAATCATACCTTAAAAACATTGCATTTCCAGGTCTGCAATATTTTTATTTTTCATTATGAAATTGCTTTTGAATTTTAAAAGTCCATAGAATCAAAGAATCATAACAAAAATCAGGTTTGAAGGAACTTAATCCACTCTCCTCTATTGGCTCAACATCAGACAAGATATGAGTGTAAAAACTGTGGGGAAAAAAAACCCATAGGTGTGAGACAAAGTATTGTGATTAATCATAAATAAAGGAAAAAGAATAAATGATGTTTTCAAGACAATGTGAAATTGTCTGCTTTCTTTCTGGTAGGTTATGATCCAATATTGAAAATATGAGTTTCCCAGGAAGCAGAAACTCTTTTATAACTCATTTATAACTTCAGTTGACAGCATCACAATGTACCAAACCCAATGCAGTAATACATGAATCAGATTCAGTAACTGAAAACCTCATGTGTCTAAATTAGAGCTGATCAAAGGGCTACACTGTTATAAATATTGTGGTTGATTTACTTAGAGTGAATATTGACTTTCCGTATATACATGAATAAGTTTATATCCTAAAGGAATAGCAATCCAACCTGCATGCTAAGCTCAAGCACAAATAATGCCATTTCAGCACAGAATGGAAAAGTTTATTCGGAACAGGGGGGTTACCTGACCTCTCGTCTTTGGATTCCTCTATGACTCTGTAGCCATATTTTAAGACACAGCTGAAATTCCACAGTTCCAGTGTTCCTGGTTCACCAAACATGCTAAGCCCACTCATTCATCTGGTTCTCACAGTCCTGCCAAACTCCACCTATGTCCCGTATCAGCTTCTTGCAACAAAGCAAACATTAAAAATGAACCAAGGGTCAACTCTTGTCCTGAAACATGTAAAATGAAACCAAACAAGCCTTTCCAAATCCCTCTTCCTCACCTAGTTGATACTGTAAGTTGAGAAAAAATGTTGTCTTTAACAAGTCATCCTTCAGGTATAAAAGAGGTGGACCTTATTCAAGCACATAATACAATCCAGAATGTTTCTTTTCAGTGTTTTGACACTCTGATCAGACAAAATACAGCAGGTAACTTTGTACTTTGTATTTTAATGGAAGTATGCTATGAATAAACAATTCCCTTTGCCAGCATGAAAAAAAGACAGGAAAGGCAAGAAAATCGAAAATAAACACATACGTAAAGAGACAGAATAAAGAGGAATCATAGTAAAGAAAGTAATAACAATGAAAGTGAATGGAGAAATACAGAAAACAGAATTAAGTGGGAGTAGAAGGAAATTAGAAAACTCAAAGATGAAAAATGCAGTGAGGCAGCAAAAGGGAGAATAAAAAAAATAGAAAAGAAAAGGAAAACAAATAAAAATGAATTGAAGAGATCTCTGGGAAATAACAGTGCATAGAAATAAACAAAGTATAACATCTAGGGAGATAAGGAAACAATCCAAGAATAAAAATATGAATGTAAATTGAATACGTGGGTTTGGAAGAATGCAATAGTAAACAAATTCTGTAATGTAAATTAATAACTGGGAGAGAAGGATCCAGGCAATGAATGAGAGCATGTATACCTTGGGACACCAGGTCAGAAGGCAAAAGTATTGGGTCTTGGAGGACTGGCAGGGAAATCTAAGCAGCTGAAAAACCCAGGACTAGGAGAGCAGGAAAATGGTGTTTTCAACAGAACGAGGGGTTACAAGGCAGAAGGAAGGGAATCAGACTTGTGCAGAGGAGGATCTGTGGACATTTTTTGCTAGATGTTCATCTTTCTCCTTAAATGCAGTAATCTTAGGTGGATCCTATTACTGTACTATTTATTTGAGTACCTCACAGTTTTAAATATGATTAACTTTTGAACACTTTTGTAAGGTACAGAATAATTATGATGCTCCAAGAGGGCATCTTGAACACTTTGTTCAAGTAAACGGAAACAATTTGCTCAAGGTCACTCAGAAACACCGTAGCTGAGCAGGAAGCTAGCCCTGGGGCCTCCAAATCTTGCGTCATAGACCACTATTTTTTTCATGATTTGTTATGCTTGCTCCCCTTATTCCTTTAATCCTCAGGAAAGGTTTGCACTGACTTTACCTAGCTGCTGGTTTAGTCTTGCTTCCTTTGCCCCTGCTATTTCATTTGTAGATGCCACATTGGTGCTGTTCCTTAGTGAAGGTGTCAGCCAGAGTTTAGGAAAAGCATCTGGGAGCTGTGCAGAGGTGGTCAGTGAGGAAAGCTAGACATATGCAGCCACGGTGTTGTGTAACTGTGTCAGGCACTAGTTGGGAACCAGAAGTGGTGAATGTGGATGAACAGTATGTGCAAAAAATGCTTTGTTTATAAATAAGAAGAAATAGAGGTCCCCAAGTCTGCATTGGCGCTGACTTACTGTTGCAGAGGGATTGCTCATACCCTTCCAGAAAGTGAACATGGAAGCTTGGCAGTGCTTTGGAGTGTTATAGTCAGCATGTTAACATGCAGAGTTAAAAGACATGGCTTTTCTTTCCACACTGTGAGCCATGACACCCGTAAAACAGGTAGAGACACTCACTGTGGTAGTGGGAAGCAAAGCATGTACCTGCAGAAAATCAAAGCATTGATTTTCCTGTGGCAACCTCAATTTATGTGAGTTGCCTTGAACAGCAAAGCCTCCACTCTCCCTGCATGCTAGTCACCCAGCTATGCTACAAGAACAGCCAGTCAAGGACTGCTTTTCCCAGCCAGTTCTCACAGGTTACCACTGAACTTGCCCTACTGAACTTGCCACAAGCTCAGGCCCTGCCTTCCTACCAGCTGGCTTCCTCAGCCAGAGAGCCTCACTTTCTGCTTGAAACACAGCCTGCAGAGCACAACGTGTGCTGTAACAAACCTGGTCACTCAGCTCATATTTTTAGCTAGCTCTAAGGCAAAGGCCACATGGTACATAGTAGCATCTCTAGTGGTTTGTGTCTGCACTAAGACCCCACAAAGTGCTGGTCTCCTTGGCTCCAGCACCTCCAGCAGCAACCATGGATGTGTTGCTTTGGAAAACAATTGATACCCAGCCAGACATCATAAGGGTAGTAAGCGTCAGCCTGCAAGGGGCCCTAGAGGTATACACTATTTCCTCTTATCACAGCCATAGTCCTGGAAAATTGCTTCTATGAATCCTTCTGTCATGCAGTTGCCTTTGTCCAAATATATGCAGCTCAATTTGTAGTTTTCAGCTGGGTTTCACAGATCCACATGATATTGAGAGGTAACAGAAGGAGTAGCCTGAACCAACTCCCCAAGAAAGGGTCTGCCATTCCAGGAGAGAACTGTTAGAGGTTTTACAGCTCCCAGACTGCAGATTTAGGCGACAGTTTCCATCTTAAGGGAAGCATTGGTACTCATAGATTTCAAAATCAGAGTTAGCACTAGGTTCACTTTTTATGGCATGGTTTATAAAGCTTTAATCTGATTAACACACTATTTTCTGAGAAACTCCAATTCCAACTTTTGGTCAAAGATTAGCAGAGTTTATTAAATAAGTATACACATGTATGTATGCATATATACACAGTATCATAAAATCATAGAATGGTTAAGGTTGGAAAGGACCTTAAAATCACCTAGTTCCAAATCACCTAGTTCCAAATCACCTGCCATTAGCAGGGACATCTCACACTAGACCATGCACCCCAAGGCTCTGTCCAACCTGGCCTTGGACAATGCCAGGGATGGAGCATTTATCACTTCTTTGGGCAGCCTGTCTCAGTGCCTCACGACCCTCAAAGTAAAGCGTGGTGAGGCATTAATCTTGGGTTGAAAATTATTGAAAAACTACCCCCAATGCAATGATGACATACTGACAGCTCATCCCCAATAAAAACTGAATAAAATAGTGTATCAATTTCACAGCAATGAAAGACTTGCCTTTTACTCAATGACAGTTTTGTCTTATCAGTTACTGGGATGGGAAGCCTAGCTGCAGCATACATTACTTTGCTGCACTGTTCTTAAGGTATGCAAAAGCATTAGCTTGTGGAGTTTCCTCAAATCTGGGAACAGCAGAAAAAGAGCAATGAAATTGTCTTTAACTCTATTAAAAGTTAAGGAAAAGATTATGAAATTGTTTTCATTAAACCAAACCATTCTATCAACTTATGCCCTAAACAAGGCCATTTTAGCAAATTCTGTCAAATGAAACCCAAGTAGGATGAAGTGCCACATATTTTACTGCCAACTCTGTAAATGCTCGTGACATTATCCTCTTATTTTGCCAGTGTAATAGAGGATCAATTGTAAGATGCTACAGAGGTCCAACTACATAATTATCAATTATGGTTTCTGTATTAACTACATAGAAAAAAAATTGGTAAAACCTTTCCTAGTTTCAACTGTCAAGTTAAGCCTGCATGAGTCTGATAAATGCCCTGAAGATCCATTGCTGTTGGCATGATTACCCAAGCAGTTATCACTGTTGGTTACGTTAAGCCCAGTGTTGTTACATCTGAGAAAAAGTAAGGCAAAATATTGTAGAATACAGTAACATGAAATGCTGTAGCACAGTTTACAGCAGTGTTCAAAGACATAGTCATTCAGGAAAGTGGAACTGTATACTATGCAGATAATATGAAAACATCTTGACTGTAAGAACCTGAAAACAAAAACTCAAATCCTCCAAAACTGGACTAACGCTCTTATCCTAGGTTTGATTATTGAACATAACAGTCTACATGATCTGAAGATGCATATACTTGCAGATGTGAGCCTGTTATAACCTATATGTAAGTAACTTCAACAGGCATTACTTTATCTGCTAAAAACCCAAGGGAGTCCCCTTTCATACATAAACCACCTTTTTTTTTTGTTAAGCTGATGGAAGCTGTTTGAAAAGAAAAATACTCAAATCCCTTGAGAACACTGAAAAAGAAATTGCACCTTCTTAATAAGAGCTCCTACACAAAATGAAATTGGGGCTCTGAAGTAATGGTAGCACAGCAGGGGGAACTGGCATTATTCAGCAAGGTAATAGTTGTCCGGTTGCCTTTTTGTTAAGATAAGGCTTGCTTTTGTGCAGAAAGGGAAATTCAGACAAGCCCACAAGTGACCATGGCTTTGTGATTTTTATTGTTATACTTCGGGTGAAAGACATTTTGTGGTCTAACCTCTGGGGGAATATACCTATGTCCTTGTAAATATTAGGTCATTCATTGATTTACAGCTTTACTTGTCCTGCCGTTTTCTGGACAAAGATAAGTTAAATCAGTACCCTTTCTTTTGAAAATGTACTTTGTATGTACTTTTCATTGCACAGCATTTCAATAAAAGAAATAAAGCTCAATGACTTGAGGCAATATGCTGTTTACAGATAGGTTTTTATTAATTATCTTCCTCCTGTAATGCTTACTGTCAGACTACATCTTCTCTACACTCAGGCAGAGCAGTAGTGGCTGAAACAGAAATAAAATGGTTTGAGATTTTTCTTAAACCCTTGGCTTTTTTAAAGCTTCACACAGCAAATGGAGAACATGAGATTATAACTAAAAGGTTTTGCCATGGAAGGCTGTCATGGAATCATAACAAGTTTATCGGTGTTTGGAAACTAGTGTTTTCCACTGATGGCAATGTCTGCTTGTCTGGATTTCTCAGCTGAACAGTCTCCATGGTTATTTTTCCACCATAGCTAGTAGAGGATGATAGCACTGTCTGAGCTACATGTCTCAGTGAAGCCTGATTGCCTTTTCAGGGCTGGCTAGTTTTGCTTTCTTAACATCTGGAGGGAGTGTTATATGATTCTGACTTCCTCATAAATCAGATTTATTGCAATATGCATGTAGCAATTTGTATTTATGTAGCAAAGTTTAGATTTTAGGATATTGCACAAAATCCCAGACTGCATCATTAAACAGTTATACTATAGTATTTATTAGCTGGTGTTCTACTGACAGCAGTTTTATCATACATTCATAAGGAGGAGTTGTACTTCTGGCATATATATGTATTTGTTACAATAATCACAGAATGTTCCAGAAGAACTATTAAACTTGCATGTTTCCACAATCTGTTTATGTAATGCTTATTATATGCACAGCATATATCTGATTTTCAAGGAAATTGCAATAAAATGTGCAAATTGTATTCTCTTTAAGGGAAGGACTTCTTATTCCAAGTTCATTGCCAGCAGTCCGCAATGAAAAAACAGAAAGATATGTACAGCATGTTGCCACAAGATGCATCAGATATGATCACTGCTACAAGTCTCCTTTCCCCAAAGGTATTTCTTCTTAGGCTGTCCTGAAGAAAGAAAGCCTTTTGAATAGGCTTCACAATTTTCTCTGTAGGGTCAGGAGATATGCAAATTAAAGGTTGCCAAAAATATTCCACAGGAGCTCACAGACTAAGACCTTGTGCTTGTCTTTAAACAGATAAAGAATCCCAAGTCTAGCTAGAGACATGTCAAGTGATGAAATTGAATGTGAATGTAAAAGCTTTTCTCTGCTAAAAAAGGACACAGCCTTTAGATTAATATTAGCAAACCCTACTATGTCACATTGCTACAATCAGCATCTCTCTGGGAAATAAGAATACATTAGTTCAGGTCAATATCTGCACTCCCATCAGACAAAATTACCTAACTGTCTTTGTTTGGTAATGATAATGACATTGTTAGCCTCCAGGGAGTTGACGTCACACAACTAAGCAACTCTGGAAGAGCAATGTGTATAAGTGAAACAGTAAAGACCTCCACAGGCATGGACTGATTCAGCTGACAGATGCTGTACCAACACTGTCATGCAAAAATCCAAATATGCCCCAAGCTGCACTTGATAAGAAAACAAGCAAATTGCAAAAGAGCATTTTAAGCATAGAAACAGTTGTAAGCGACCCACTGAAAAGGAAGCATTTAAAGAATAAGATGGCAACCGAATCAAATCTACTATGCTCAACTCATGCTCAGATGTTGCATTTGTGATGGTTAATACTCCTTTCCACTGTAAAAAAATGAAATCTTTTGCCTCTTCTCTTTCACTGTTGGTATCTGCCTACTTATCTATATGCACCTGCCCTACCTACCTGAGTACACTCAGGTCATCCGAATACATCTGGGAAAAGGTAACTAAATATCAAAGCCTGTGAATAAGATTGTCATTAAAGTAAAGGTGGCACATGAAAACTTTTGCCACTAAATGAAGAATGACTGTGCACTGTTTGCACACTGTCTATTTAATAAGAAAGGAATAGCCAGTTTATCAGAGTGATTATGGGGGCTAGGGTAGGAGGATATTTTTGATATTTGTTCAAGGGTTTGCATGAAGCTAATTCTCTCTGTATGTTGCATTTATTTAATTAAAAGAGAGGCTCAGTCAATATTGCTGTAGCAAAGCCAAGGCATGTCAGAACTCATTAAAGTAAGGTTTGTATGCTGGCACTGATGAAAGACCTGCTGCTGGTGCTGCTGCAAGTCCATTTAGTTTTTATTTGACATCGAGTTACTTTGCCTGTACTGCCAGAGCTTGTGTATGAAGTTATAGTACCATGAAAAAAGAGTGTATCTGACAAGGAGTCAGGGCTTTCTTATATGATACCCGGACATTGCCTTATTTGCCTGGCATGTGATGTAACAGGTTTGGGCAATCTGCTTTTCAATCTCTTTCTTTCCCATCTCGAAGTGGTGCCTGTGCTCTTTCCTCGGTTTCCTCCAAATAGTTGCATGTGGGAGGAGATACATGCAATACAGCTTCTCCTACCCGCAATCTACCTCACGTATGTTTGAGATGGGAAAAAGAAATGGGGCAGCAGCAGGCATCTGAACTCAACACTTGTGAAGGGAAGTAGGTCTGCTAGAGCTAAATCTTCTCCTGCCAATGGTTTTCAGCCCACTGGGCTGCCAGGAAAATCTGCTGCTAGTGGATGTAGCTTACCTAACATCACAGCTGTGTAGACAGGCTTTTGTAGGGCATTCACAAAGACTAACTTAGCCCAGTTGGGCTCATGTCATCAGACTGCCTCTATAGCCAGGGCATAGGCAGCTGAGCGCGCAGATCATTATGGGATCCTGTTTCTCCCTAGTAACTGCAGAGGTGATTAGCCTCACTAGGCTAAAGTTAGCTTCCATGAAAACTCTTTTAGTTGGACTTCTATCAAAACGACTGCTTCAGGGTTGGGCAGATTATATTCCCAGAGCTACATTTTGACATGCTGTTTTGCTTTATTTCTCTCTTCACAGTGCTGCTTAAGCACTGCCCAGAATTTCTAGAAGCTTCAGATCCAATCTGTTTCATCCATTTTGAATAGCCTGGCAATGTTAGCCAGAGAAGATCCTTTTCATTCCCTTGTTTAACCTGCACGCTAGGTTTCTAAAAGGATCTGTTCCACCCTGTTCATCTGAAGGATTGTACATCAGTTCACTTTAATGACTTTTGAGTACACTGGTCAACTCCAACCTTATTTGCCAGGGCACAGAATTTTCAGAAATATTATCTTATTCAAAACAAAACAAAAACCCCAGAACCACTCCCCCCAAAAACCCCACGGAGACTGGGGCTTGATTAACCTGGCTAGCAGCATCTCCCCAGTGCCTATGAGGAGATCATCAAGCAGATGGAGCCAGGCTCTTCACAGTGTTGCACAGCAGGAAAAGAAGAGGCACAGAATGAAATATTAGAGTTCCAGCTTGGATATAAGGAGAAGCTGTTTCCCCAGAAGGACAGTCAAGCAGTGGGACAGGGGCCCAGCAAGGCTCTTCACTTGTGCCAGAGTTGTCATGATCCAGCTGAACAAAGTCCTGAGCACCTTGATGTGATTCCAGAACTGGCCCTGCTCTGAGTAAGGCATTGAACTAGAGATGTCTAGAGATCCCCTCCAGAGTTATTTTGTGATTCTGAGTTTTATCCACAGAGGGCATTAAGCCCTGCTGCACTTTGGAGGGAGTGCATGACCAAACCCAAGTTCTTTTATTCATTATACTTAAGATGAAATATTTAAAGATATTTTTTTTTTTTCAAATAAACTACTTCTGACTCTATACATCTATATGCATTAACCTGGAAGGACTGTGAGATTGTATTTTGAGTTTTGTGCTTTTATGAATCTGATAACTACATGCGCCTAGTAGGTTGAGATCCATTCTTGCAGCAGTGTTCTGGGACTTAAGGTCCTTGCCTTCTCCTCAGCATTATTTCCATATCATTACTCCATCTGACCCTAGCAAAACAAGATTTATAGTCCCTCATCAGGAAGCTACTGAACCCCAATTACTTTAATGACAAAAATCTGCAACAGCTTCACACTGTGTGCCCAATCTGGAAAAGCCCAAATCCTGCTGCAGGCACTAAGCAGCAATATCATCCAAATGCCAAAACAAAACCTTTACCAAAAGAGGCAGTAGCAACACAATGCTGCATCCAGTATCAGAACTTGCTATGGTCTCAGCTCTTTCTTGCTTGCTAGCTCTTTCAGCAGAGGGCACATTTGGACTAGAGAGGAATCAATCCTCTTTATTAAAACTTGGAAAATCCACTTCTACAAGGTACAGTGTCCTCCAAACAAGCCTGACCTGCTTACTCTTATACCCTTCTTTTGAGCTCCACTTGAGCACATCTGCTATCATCACAACAAAGGTTGCTAGGGCAGCTTTAAAATTGTTCTTTTGGCAGTAAAGCTGCTCTGCCCTGTGAGGCTGCTCCCATGCCTTGTGGATAGCAGACCACTTGAGGTGAGATGAGAAGAGATGCTCACAGAGTGACACCTGCTCAGCCTTTAGTACAAGCACCTTGTATGGGCATCCTAAGCATGTGGACCAACAGTTTATCCTGTCATTTTTCCCTAAGCAAGCTTTTTCCTTCAACTCTTGCCAGATTTTTTGTCTTGGTTTGTCTTGAACACCAGCTCTCAGGGTCCTTTTCTCAGAGGCTTGTCCCCTTTCAAATCCTGGCAGAATTTCTTTTTCTTATTCCACCTGGAAGAGATTCGGCAAAAATCTAGGTTTGGCAAGTGGAAAGCAGAAGCCATTTTTAATGACATTTTTAACTTGGAAGAAATCCAGCTAGACAATCTACCCCAGAGTTTCTGTTTACCCCGATACAAGATAATGTTACTGCAAACATAGTAAGCAATTTAGTTATTTAGCTGAAAATTACATTTTGAGGGCAAGAGGATAAAATTAGCATGTTGAAAGATTGACTGTGTAATGTTCGCTGCACCAGTGAATGGCAAATGTACTCTGGCATAAAGATAGGATAGACAGACTGTTTTGCAGGTTCTGAGCATAGATTGCCAGTAAGGACACTAGATGTGCACACAGATTAAGGATTAATAGGGCTTATAGATATATTCTGCCAGTCAAACAATATTAACTGTAATTCATTCTGTAAACAGGGTTTGCATGGCACGTATGTCTGTTTATATGTGTGAGTGTTAAAAATCTTCTAGTCAAATGGACAGGAAAGCATTTCATATTTGGTAGTAAATTAAGAAAAGTCTCATTTTGATTTTACAAGTATACATCCAAAAAGATTATTAGGAAATTTAGGTCCGTATTAGTTTCTAACTGCATCCACATCACAAATTTCATTATTTTTGAGTGTTAAATAGTGCTTTGACTTTTTTTTTCCACTTCATAAACTATTTTTATAATTAAGAAAAGGAACTCTACGTTTTTAAAAAGACTGTATTCCTATGAATTAACCAGGTTTTCTTATTTAGAGATTCTGCTCACAGTTTGTTCATCAAATATTTGTGCAAACTCACAATGAAAGTACATTTCAATATTTAACGGAACACCATTTTGGAATGATAATTTGAATGGCTTTCCTGCAGAAGTTCTACCCTACAATAGCAAACACAATTATGCCAAACACATTTATTACAACCAGTCTTGAGAGAATTTCAGTTAAAAAAACCTCAAAAAACAAAACCCAAAACTTTAAACAAGCAATCTGCTTGTTGTTTATCTACACACAGGCACACATGCCTAACATTCCTACTGACAACCATTTATCTTTTCCTCACTGATTCTTTTCTGGTGCTTTGTGTTGATTATTATTGGTTTTGTTATAATTTTGCCATCTGTATTCCAAATTTACTAAGTGATTTATAACCAGAAGCATCATGTCTGGCCTAAATAATTTGCATGATGAAAGCAGCATTAGACTAATACGCCATAGGATGCTGAAGCACTTCACTGATTTCTACACTAAAATTCAAAAGGATTAATTGTGTAACAATTCCTTCAGGTCACTAGATTGCTGTGACAGGTGCTGTTTTATTTGATAATTCCTGCAAAAGAGCTGGTTTCCTGTAATATCAGATTGTAAGGATGGGAAAATTACAATGCCTGAAATATTTCTGCAACATATGTCAGCTTCTTTATTTCCATGGGATAGACAAGAAAGTGAAGAACACATAGCAGACTGTACTGTACTGTTTTGGGGAACAGAGAGGAGAAAGTGCTTGCAAATGCTTCTGAAGAGTTTGGTATAGAGTTGATTTTATATGTAATCAAGTCCAAATACAGTGTTATCTTGATGCAATTCTGGAAGCTAATAAAATCACTGTTATTTGAGTTAAAGTCAGAATGCTGATGGTAAGAGGGAAAGAATACATGCTTTCATGAAATATCTCTTTTTTTGGTATCTTTCCATAAGTATATATGTATGTATTATGCACATTTATACACTCAAGTGGGCAAATTCTGTATCTAATTTCTATTGTCTTTGCTACAAAGACATACACAGTGAAATGAATCTATTAACTGAAAATGCATTAGATATTTGCCAACATTAGATGCCTAAAATCAGAAGAAATAACAGAAAGAAAAACATCTTTTCCAGGTTGACCTCCCATGCTGATCACTATGGTATCTCAGTGTATTTATAAAAACACTGATTGCACTGTCTGTTCTCTCTCACACACGTGGTTCTTTTTTCCTCTCCTCTCTTCTCTCCCCATGAAAGAGTTAGGCAGTGGAACAGGATTCATTTCTAAATGTTACTACTCTATAATACACAACGCAGTTTTCTTAGTGAGTCATATCAAGAAAAGGCGCCTTTTGAATGTACAGTAGCTTAGTTCTTGTGAGAACAGGCCCTGTAGTCTTTCAAGGACATATAAGGAAACATGAAATTAGGAAAAAATTAGTTTTTAAGAAAAGTTTCATTGCTGAGGCACTGAGAATGACACCAATCAGTCACACCTTTAAAATGTCCTCCATGTCACACCTTTAAAATCCAAATGAAACCAGTAAGTGTATAAAGTTACACAGCAGACAAGTAAATTAAAGTGACTTCAGGATCTGGGCATCATTACTCTGTGCCTTTAAGTACAGCAGAATCCATATGAGGGACCCAGATTTGGCACTGCTGGCTCTGTTAGAGACATAATGCCATGGCAACATTTGAGTACGCTCAGCTTTGAAAACAAACTGGAAAGACCCATAATGCCTCCTTAACCCAGTGTTAGCCACACAGGTTTCTCTCTGAAGAGTAGCAAGCTGAAGTGCATCTGTTTCCAGTGTCCCAGATGGTGCTTGTACAATCCCTATAACTTCTTTCAGGCTCTTATTCCCTTCCCACTTTTCCTTCCAAAATGCCACTGACTATGAATAATTTAATTCGCCTGCCAGAGTTCTCCATCACTTTCTCCAGCCTTAAGAGAGTAACTTTCTAACACTGTATTTCAATGTCTTCTGGCAGAATATTTTCCATCTGCTTTTTAGATGTGTGAGTGTGGGATGGGCAGAGGAGGCTGGGATGGCGGGGGTGGTGTCAAGGAAGGACGCCAAGACATACTGCTCTTGCTGAAATGGTCTACTATTTCCTTTCTGCTTCCACAGGGCCCGGTATACTGCTCTCACTTCCCTTCGGCGTGGCTGCTGTTCCTCACTTCTCCCTGAGGTAAGGATAAAAAGCAAAGAGCGAAAGAAAGTCAACACTTACAAATAACTTTCAGAATGTGTTGGGATTGGAAAAGTCCATGAAATAAAGTTTCTATCCCTTTATTCTAGACTTTTTGTCTTGGCTACCAATGAAGCTTGCACGAAAATTATTTGAAGTAAGAGCACTGATCTGAGTGAACAGAGGGAGCTGAGCAAGAATGTGCGTACCCAGAAGGAAGCTGGACTCCATCCCTGTCAGAAATTGCTCCAGACATTGTTCTGTGAACTGGGAGGACAAGGAGTCTTCTCGTTATCACAAAAGGAAAATAGCATAAAAAGGATTTTTTTGTAGCTGTTTTGCAATTAATAGGAATAACACAAGTTTATTTGCCAAATGGGTTTTAGGGATTCATCTTTATAGTGAAGATATACCTACTACAAGCAGTTTTCCTTTACTTGGGTTTGGGAGTAGCTGATAAATCTTAGGCCTTCCCTACCTGTTGACATGTCTTTGGAGTTGTTTTCTGGGACATTACATAAACAGTGGGAAGCTGTAAGAGACATTGGAAGCAGCCTCTAAGATTGCATTGCAGTACAGTTATGCAATAAGAAGCAGCAACTTGGTTTAGCTTGTGAAAGTCAAGAAACATGACAGCAGGCATTATGCTTAAAGTGGAACATATTAATGATAGATTAAATAATAGAGTATCCTGTTCTCCTGAAAGACTAGTCAGGCAGTTTGATGCCTGTGGCTATGCCTGATGTGGCACATCCTATCACATTCAATCATGGATTCAGTCAGTTTGATTGCCCCTTAGTGTAGGGCCCTTATGTAAATGGAGACCTCTTGGTAATCTCACCTACCTTTTCCACAAGCCAAGGAACTGAACTCATTCTGGGGAGTGATACTAGATCATGGAAAGGGAATACAAAATAGTTGGTGCAGCTCTGCTGTTGTTGATGCACAGTGTGGAAAATGGCTGCTTATTGCTCCATTTCGTTTGAGATCTTGTACATTTATATCTTCTGAGCTGTGCTAAGTACAGTGGCATTTCATCCAAGTTTTATAGCTTCTGAATGGATAACTGATTATTAAATACAGTAGTGTTTTGTCCAGATTATGTATTCTCTTTGGCAGATAACAGCTTTAGCATATCTGTATGACTGACAGCGGATTAGATGAGAATTTTCCATTCTTGAAAGTTGAGATGAAAAATTATTATACTGAGATGTTCATGGGATAAAGACATGACTTTTTCTTTCTAAGCATTATTAAAGCTGAATTAGCATGTTTTGCTATTGCAAAGTAGAAGACTTAGTTGCTCTCTATTTGTTAATGTTCTATTGTGGATATTTTAACACTTTTTTCTCAATAATTTTAACTCAGTTTGACAAGTGAAAATCCACATGCAGCTGAGTAATTAATTTATACTTAGTGAAAGTTAAGAAAAAAATTGAATGGCAATTCAGAAGAACCTCATGCAATGCTCAAGTTAGATCATTGCTCCATGTACCTTACAGTGTGTACAAGACAAAGGCTGAAATCTACAGCTTTGTTCTGTTTTGCATTAAATTGTAGGGTTCTTTTCTGTTTTTGTTTTTTTTTCTTTTTTCCATTTTTTGAGCATATGCCACCAAGCATGCTAATAAACCAGTCAAAGAATCAGCTGTGCTAACAGTTAATGAGAATTCAAAGAGATTTATTTAGCCTAGCATCATCGTTTCAGTGAAGATTCAAAGAGGATTAATTTGATTTATGTCAAAATGGAGGAATCTTTATATAATCTGCAGTCAAACTTTCATGAATATATTTATGCAGACTTGCAGAGTTCTTCAAATTCATATGTAAAAGGCTATGGGAGAAGAATACTATTTATTTATATGTAAATTATTCTTTTTTGTGCAGAAAAATCTATTTCAGGTTTCAAATGTGTTTATGTCTTCTCTTTGCAATGCTTGGGAACTTACAGGATAAAATTTGGAGCTGTCGAAATCAGTAACTTTTATCTGTGATTTTAATGGACTCCAGAATTCCTCTACAAAAAACTGATGGGTAAACACAGATAAGAAAGAACTGTACAACATAATTCTTAAGGGCATTCTACTATACCTCAAAGCAATATTCTCTGGAATACTTATCACACATACAGAATACACATTAGTGTGCTACCAACATTTCATCTGATCCCTTTTGGAAAAGCTGCATGACTCACATCTTTCTCATACCCAAGCAAAAAACTCGTGCTAGTAACGTCATTACAATGCACCAAAACCTCACATACAACTATATTAAGTACGGAAAAGACAGCTTTTTTCAACACCAGCAGGATTTGTAAGCACATCACTGTTCTTCAAACCCCATATCATTACCATTTGCAGGAACTCTGCATGGAATCCTGAAGTGGCTTTTCATACACCATGTCCATGGCCCTTCATGCACTACTGCTTTCACACAATGACCCCATATCATGCATGATGATCCTGTGAGTCACAGATGGCTTTAATACAAAAAGCCTTGTGTTGAGACGTTCTCCTCACATACACATTGAAATCCAAATTATTCGTGAATAACTGCACTTTTGTTAGACAACTTGTGCTATCTAAACTCCAAGTTCACAAGATTATTCATGCATGGCCAGAAAAGAAAGAAACTATAGTATGCAGTATCAAGTGACCTGACCGGCTCTTACAATGTCCTTATTTTTATTTATTATTTTTTTAATTTGCTGTCTTGTAGGGCTTTTAAAGCAATAAGGAGAAGTACTTCTGATGCACATGAATGCAATGCTTTGTCAGGCCTGCTGTGTCCAAGGCTTTAGGTGGGGTTATTATTGGCAGTGGAAGTTACTCCAAGAACTACAGGGAGCAAAAGTATTTTGCTTAATCTGAGTGGCTGTTGGTAACTCTTCTTAACATTCAGAATAAGAAAAAAATCCAGCTGATATGTGTTTAGGCTTATAGTGTGAAGAAAACATTACATATAATCTTGTTTTACACTAAGATGTTGCTTTCCCTCTGATTCCACAGCACAGACTCTCTTTCACTTCAGTATTCTTTCATGTTCAGTATGGGCATCTGTTAAAAAGTTTTCTCTCCAAAAGGACTCTCATGCTTTCTGGCTGTGGCCAATGTTCTCTGTCAGATAGCATGCTCAGCACGTATTAATAATGTCATGCTTCAGTAATAAGGACTGTATGGATCATTGCTTAGAAAAAGTAAGGTAGGGAAAATCCTTTTTATAGTCACCTTAATTTTAAATAGTCGCATGTATTTACTTGCTATACTAACAGAATACTAAGTGCAGAGAGATGCAGTATTTTTGGCCAGGGAATCCTGAAAAATAGTAAGCATAAGGAAAGAATGCAAGGCTGATCTAGTGCAGCTCCCATGGGCATCAAGAGACATTCTGTGACTGGCATTGCAGTTGGAGCAGAGTCTGTGGAGCTCTGGCCACTTCAAAATCTAACAAGAAATTTCAGA
The DNA here is from genome assembly GCA_009867235.2 of Psittacus erithacus. Classification (NCBI taxonomy): domain Eukaryota; kingdom Metazoa; phylum Chordata; class Aves; order Psittaciformes; family Psittacidae; genus Psittacus; species Psittacus erithacus. The sequence continues at coordinate 96,870 of WYDI02009968.1, forward strand.
GGGAAAAAAAAATAAAAATTAGAGGCTTGTTTGACAAAAGTAATAAAAGTTAATCCTTCCTAAACTGAACCTTAATATGAAAAGCCATGATAGAAGATGCAATAAATCCAGCAGGATGAAAGAAATCTGGCTTGCCATGAATTTGTGTTCTCTGGTCTTCATCTCTTACTCACCCGCTTTTGTATTCCTACCATCTGTATTCTGTGTACCACAATGTCGTTAGGTCTTTCTCCACATCTGTAAACCTCTTTTCTGATACCTCCCCTCCTTCCGTGTCCAAGGGCTCCTGAACTAGTGGTTTGCAACTGGTCATCCTTGGATCATTAGTAGTCCTCATAAATCCAGACAGCTGCTAATAAAAAACCCTGAAAATATACCCAGACATCCTTGCGTATACAAGTAAATATTTGCACAAAATTGGGGAAACAGAAGAAGTTAATTAAAATTCAGAGCTGACAATAGTTTTAGTTTAAATGTAAAGAAGTAAAAAAAATGCTTTTTGGCTGTTCTGCAAGAGAGTAAAATATTTTTTTTCTGACATAGCTAAGCAGCTTTTGAAATAAAACTAGCTAATAAATAATATCCTAACCATAACAATTTTTTGCCATGTCCTTTACCTGTCATATAAGGCCAGAACACAACTTGCCGTGGCAGGTTTAGACCTAGCCATGAACTGTCGGACTTATCTAGTGATGAAAAGTTGATGTGTGCTTCAGCAAGGCAAGTTGATTCCTAAGCCTCGCTGGTACTGATCTGGGTCCCTCTCTCGTTTCCAGCCACCACTCTTTACAAAAAATGCAGGAACATGATATCTTTGAGACCTCTACTTTTTGTCATATCCTGTTGTAACTGGCTAACTAATTAGGCAGTTATTATGTAGTATTGACAGATGAATTCAAAGCCCTTATTTGCTAAAAAAATCTCAGCTGAAAATAGAAGGATTATAACAATGTTCTAAGTGACAGTTTCAACATGATCTTCATTAAAGTGTCACTTTGGTGCATAGCATATTCAAACTAAGCAATTGGGTCCCTTCAATGTCATTTAAAAGGAAAGAAGAATGCATTTATTTTCAATGAAACAGGAAAACAGCATCTGCACAGAGTAGTTAATAGTGAGTTGGTCTAAACAGTGTTATAGCAGACTGAAAGTTCTGTGTTCAGTCAGTTGTGCTATGATAACTCTGCTATGTAAAGTCAGGTCATGTGAATGTAATGCATTTAATGATATGGGTTATAAAATTAGCTCTCAACAAAAATCCATTACATTTCCCATTCTTGCCTTGACAAGGGATAAAAACTTCATTGTGGCCTGCATTATCTTAGCTCTAAACATACGGTGATATTATATTCCCTGTTAAAAAAATGAATTTACTTTTCCTTGACCCAGAACATAATTCTAAACAGCAGGCACTTATACTCTTTTATGTTGTAACACGTATATACTACAAATATAGCAAAGTTAATTTTAAGCTATACAACCTGCAGCCATTGGCATGGCAGCAGTATGGGCCTCAGCATAAAATAACCTCTCAGTTATTTACTTTACTTTCTCAGTTTTTAACCTCTCATTGAATTTAACATTTCTCCGTCACTTGTACTTGAATCGGCTAACATAATGCTAACTCAAGATAGTTCCTGTTCCATGCAATGAAACAGCATTTTAATCAATAAAATAAAGGAGGGAAAAGGCCCAAAAGTTCATGCCTTATCCCACTGCAGAACAGTTAAACATGGAAAATAATATCTTCAGAGCTCATACTACTTAACAAAAGGAATTCCCTTTTATTCCTGCTATATTAGTACTGCGTGAGAGAAGTGGCAGGCTCCCCCTCACACATGCTATCTGTGCTTCCAAGTCTGAGAACCTTGTGTTCCAGGCAAAACATAAACTGAAATCATACCCTCCATAGATTGACCTGGAAGAATCACTTCAGTTTTCAGAAGCCTAATTAAAAAGCTTTCTCTCTCTTTACGGGGAAAAGAGAGAAAGAATAATCATTGTATTAGAGGAGTTGGAGATTTTTGAAACCATTCACCCTGAAACAGAATTTCCCCAATATCAGATATAGAATGTTTCTGCAGAATTTTTGGAAAACAGATGACCCCAAAATAAATGAGTCAAAAAGCTTCTACAAAAAAAAGCAACACTTTTAAATCAACCATGAGCTAGAGCTTTGTTAGTTTCTATTCACCACAGAAATTTGAATATTTTTTTCAGTGATGTGCAAGGAAAGGAGTTATGTCCTTCTTTAAGAATGTACTCTGTTTTATAGAATATCTAATATTTGATATGCCTGTGCTATAAAAGCAAACTGTAGAAAGAATAATATATTAATTACTAGGAAAGAATATCATCCACTTAATTAACTTATCATCTCTTAAACTTCCTTTTAACATATACTGTGAAGGGTATCAAGTTCTAATGTATTATATTTATAACCTGTTCTTTTTCTAGAAGCAAAAATGAGGCTTGAATAGCATTTTGGTTATGGAGATTTGCTAAACAAATTAGCTGTAAGGCTTCCCACATAATATTCCTTTGAATTTCAGACTGTGACCTCACTTTTAAAAAGCATATGCTGAACATGGAAATACTTTATAATTCTTTGGAAGTGAAATGAAAGTATATTTTAAGATTTAAAAATGTCAGAATATTATTTCCTGATTTTTCTATTTCTTAAATTAATGTAAAAGGAAAGATTCACAGCTGCATTTGTCATAGGGCCGGGACAGTGACCGAGAGTGTGTAGATTTTTCCTTCCCCCCCACCCCTTTTGTCCTTTTACTAAGTTTAATGGAAAGCATTGTATGATTAAATAACCTGAGAATAGGAAATTAAATCTGTTATATCAACCTTTACGTGTTGGCTGATTTCCCTAAGGGGACTAGAAAACTTAAATCAGTTTACTAATACTGCATGTAGAATGAGTGCATTACCCAGGACTCCAGGACTTCTGGTGTTGCCCATATGGTTTAGGAAACTACTTATGCTCCATTTCTATATCACTCCATTTATGGTTGGGAAATTTCATCTGGAGAAGGAGTGTAATTCACTTGAGTGGTGTTATATTCCCTCATGCCTGGCATGTGCTTGAAAGCACAAAGATAACACCACTAATTTAAAGGCATGAGATACCCCCCTTGCCCCCATTCCTACAGCCAGACCAGACCAGGCAGGCAGACATTTATTTGTCTTGGTAAAATCTGAAATCTGCTTTCTAGCATGATCTGGAACCCTATTTAAGAAAATTCTGATTATTTTCAGGCCTTAGACTACTGGTGGTTGTCTCACTGTCATAAGCTGTTAGAGGGATGGAGTAAATTGGGCATTTGGTCTTCTGCTACAGGCTTTCACTTTGGCAAGGAGGGTGAGTAGTAAGCAGCTCTTTGGATCTGTTGTCTATATATACTATACATCTATATATACTGCAGTTGCCAGCAAAATATATATGCAGTTGCTAGATCTGACAATCTTAATGTTCCCATATAGTAATCTTATGTTTTTGTGTACCTCTGATTCAGAAAGATAGGGTAATACAAATACAGGCAACAGGAAGAAATCTGTAACATTTAGAAGCCAAATTTTGCTGCCTCCTTTTGTCCATTTGCCCTGAAGGTCACACCCAGCTGTGATTTTTACAGCAGTGTGAAGAACTTGCATAGTATTTCTAAATGTTTCCTGGAGCAAGAGAATGAACAAGATATAGATTTGAATTGCAAAACCAGTATATATCAGTTTATAAAGAGAAAAAACCCTAATGTTACACAGATTAACTTTTCAGTCTATTTTTTTCCGCCTCTGCTCCTCACCAGAGGCAGTAAATGTTACTTTTTCTGCAAGATCCCACTCAGTCAGTCCCAGATGGCAACCTTGCTTTCATCACCATCAATGATGGCATCTTCACCGTGCTTGCATAAAAAATGAGTTGAAATCTTTCCAATTAATAAGCACCAAGCAAAGAGCTCAGGATTATTCTCCTTATATAGAAATATCCTATGCAAAGATTCAGGGCTGTTATTTGACCCTACTTTAGAAAAGAGGAATGGTAGTGCTCAGGGTAAGCCTAAAGGATGCCTTCAGACTGGTGAACTTCTAAGATGTCTTTTCCTTTCTATGAGCCTGTTTTTCCTCTAGGATAATCTGGCCTGGATTATCTGAAGCAATTATTCTATTTGAAAGCATTTCACTAGAAACCAATTATTCACTTTCATTCTTTCCACATTTGATTTATTATTTGAAAGAGTTTCTAAGAATTTCTGAGAAGTACATCCTTTTTCGGCCTCATTCTTCAGCCAAATGAAAAAATTTCTTGAAGAGTGTTTGTCTGATAATATTCTTCCTAATAGAAAGTATATTGTGAAAATTCAAACAAAAGAAAGGTGTTGATGTTAACATTTGATTATCAGATGGTTTAACACACTTCATTCACTTACAAATACTGTGGGGTGCGTGTATGCTTATTTCAGTGCAAATAACAACCATTACTCATAGAAAGTAAACAAAAATCACAAAGCAAAACCTTTTTCAAGTAATAAAAAGTGGAAAGAATGAAAGTGAATTATTTGTTTCTATGTTTGGTTTGAAACATTCAACTGCAGTAGTTATGGCTACCATCAGGGAACTCCATAATAAAAAAACAAAAAACACTGGTAATGTTCTTAGGCAGCTTAAATATATTTCTAGCAAAATAAAATATCTTTTTAGTATTTAATTTTTTTCTTCTTTTAAATTTTAAGTCAAACTTCGCTGAGACCCAATCTTAAAGATTATCAGGTTATATTGTTACATTGTGTAAAATCACGTAAACTTTATTAAACTTCAAAAAAAGTAAGATGCTACAAAATACACATTAAGACATTTATTTAAACAATTGCTAAATAATATCTTAATTTTTGTCACCTGTTTGTTCCTTTTGGTCCACACCATCCTCATATAAATACAGCCACTGATGCCAACTGTACAAGTTGAAGTTTGTCTTTATATCCAAGTAGATGTCCCTAGTGTAGCTTCTGTAGCTGAATTCTACATTTAAAAAACATTGACCTAGAAAGACAAAATTGTTTTTATTGTTAGAAGGCACGAAGTTACATATATGTTTACAAAATGGAGATACCCATCAGACTTTGCAGCCCTGATAGAGACAGTGCAAAGTGTCATCACATATTATAAATACTGCATAGGAAATGCTCCTTAACCACATTGTGACATTGAAAATTTGGAGAGCTAGTGCATTCCAATTGGGGAGGCCATTTAAATCACTTGTGTCCAGGTCTCTAATGAGTAAAAAAAATGTGGTTTAGATATAGGGTATTAAAATTTTATGGGTACCCCATACTAGTGTGCTGTATCAGAAGCATTCCTCTCTATACAGAGAGAAACAGAGAGAGCTCCTTAGAGTGACAAACCTATTTAATAGCTGCCTATACATAAACTTACCTGGTTATTTATAAAACTATATAAGGTTTCTAAACTATAATTGTATCTCTTTCTCTCAGCCGCCGTGCCTTCTCCTATTTTGAGGTGATAGTTGATACCGGAATAAATCCTATTTACTATATTCAGCTCATCTTTATTTTTGGTCTCATAACTAACGACTGTGGGTCTCATCAGTTTGACCTTGAAAAGACCTTCTGTATGCCACATAGGACAATACAGATCTATGCTGTCAGTTACGGTAGGCATGATATGCTCATGAAAGTGTAACAGAAGTCAGTAATCATGGGCAAGAAGTGAATTCAAATTGAAGTCTTCATATTATAAATGAGGAAGAAAAGCGTACAATGTGTTCCCTGTGATCAAACAAAAAAATCAGGAGAACCATATTCTAACTCTTCCACCAGCTTCCTGCAACCTGTGGCTCTGGAAATGGGCTGTAGATTTTCATTTTTTAGTGCTAAACTGGTCAGAGAATGAAATTAATTCATCTAACTTTAGACCACTCCAGTGGAGATGCCAGTAACTGACCATGTCACCCCATAGTGTCTTTACAGTCACATAGACATAGAACTATAGTAGGGTGAGACACATACTTTGTATGAGATGGGTGTTCACTGATCTGACTTACAGGCATCTACCTGGGATCAGAGGCATTTTATCTTCAACCCCATTTTTTAGGTGCAAATCATCCTTACCATCAGAATGAAGATACTGCTCTTTAGCATAACACATAGAAATAAGAAATCAAAACTCTTTTTTTTTTTCTCTGGAAAACTATGTATGTACTCAGCTCACTCTATTGCTGTTACAGATGCATGAATTGAAAAGGCTATCTTTGGCTAATTCCAGTAGACTTGACTGTGATGCTAATATCTGTATGAATATGTGAATACTTGAACGTTAAAAGAGTCAGTTCCTTCCATCATAAAAAAAAAAGCAGCTTATTTGATTTCATAAGACAGAAATACTGCTGAAGGTGGTTACAGAAGCTCATAAAATTGGATTGGGAAAAGCAAACACATGTATTAAAATGGTTGTTTTGATGGAGTAGATGCTAGTGAGCTGTAAGACCTTTCCTTTATCAGTTTTGCCAGGCAAACTGTATATCAAAGGAAGAAACTACAATATAAGTGGAAATCAGGCTTTTCTCTTTAGCTGTTGCCATATATAAATTTGACCATGAATTACATACAAGGAACAATTTTTCCTTGAGAGCATAGTAAAATATTTGAAGAACTAGCCTAGAGAATCTCTACCCATGGGAATTCTTAAAATTCAGCAAGTCTCTGACCAGCTCAGTTATACTGAACCACTTCAAGAAGGGGCTGGACTAGATGCCCACCAGATGTCCCTTTTAACCTCATTTATTCTATGATTAGAGAAGTTGAGGGTGATTGTATGCCTAAGGCAAATACATCAACTTCTGGGTGAAAATCAGAGTGAAAAGCAAGAGAGGCATCTGCACTCAGAATATACCACAGAACAAGAAAGCTATTTTCTAAAAGATTTTCCAGACAGCTGTGCAAAATACAGTTAAAATCTTGTCTTGAGCTCAAAGTTATTTTTTCCACTTTAAGTTTCTGATGTATTCACTATTCACTTCAAGCTATACTAATAGTTAAATAAGACACCCTTAAGCTAAATTTAGGTGAAAAAACACCAGTCTACTGTTGCCTCTCTTTTATTCCATGCAGGACAGAAAGATGGAAATGAAAAATATTGAAGATCTGCCACATTTCTGGGGTGCCATAAGGTTTGAGTTCTAACTAAAGCAGAGATACGATAAAGACTGGATTTCAGCACAGCATTTGACAACTGTTTCCTGCAGCCATCTCCTGGACAAACTAGCAAGATACAAATTGGATGGATGGACTGTGAGATCGGTAGGAAATTGGCTTGCAGGCTGCTCCCAGTAGGTGGTGATCAATGATTTTTACGCAGGCTGGCAACCTGTCACAAGTTGAGTTCTCCAGCAGTCCACGCTTCATAAATGGTATGGATGATGGAATTGAAATTACCCTACCAAATTTGCTGGTAACACTAGGCTGGATGCTAAGATGGACATGTCGGAAGGAAGAGCATTCTTACAGAGAGTCTTGGATAGGCTGAAAGAGTCGGCTAGCAAGAACTGTATGAAGTTTAACAAAGACAAGTGCAAAGTCCTGCAGCTGGGTGAAATAATCAAAGAGCCCAGAAGAGATTAGGATCTGTACAGTGGGAGAGCAGCCTTGCTGAAAGGGACCTGGGGGTCCTGGTGGACAGCAAGCTGAACGGGAGTCAGCTGTGTCCTGCTGCAGCAATAAAGGCAAATTGGATCCTGGGCTGCATCTGTAAGAGCATTACTAGTGGGGACAGATATGTGAACATCCCATTCTGCTTAGCACTTGTCAGGCCGCACCTGGAGTGCTGTGCACAGCTATGGTCTCCACAATTCAAGAACGATGTGGAGAGAGTGAATAGGATCCAAAGGAAGGCTGCAAAGTTGATCAAAGGGCTGCAAAGCCTGCTCTGTGAGAAAAGAGTGAAAGAGTTAAGTATTTTCTGCCTGGAGAAGAAAAGGCTTGGGAGGACCTCATCACAGTAGTCTACTACTTGAAGGGTGGTCACAATGAGGGTGGATGTTCTCCCTTTACAAGGATACTCATGGAGAAGACAAGGGGCAACAGGTACAAGTTGCACAGGGATGCATTACATCTTGATAAAAGAACTAAATGTTCTACAGCGAGAACAGCTAATATCTGGAGCAACATCCACAGAGATGTGGTAGAGTCCTCACTGTTGGAGGCTTTCAGGATGCAATAGGACACAGTGCTGCATAACCTCATCTAGGCTCCCTTTCCCACAAGATTGGACCACATGATCTTTCAAGGTCCATTCTAACCTGGGCTATTCTAAAATTCTATGAAAGACAAAGAGATAAAAGCATATTTAACATCTCCCGGAATGCACCTGTGTAGTAAGATATTACTTCAACAGGGAGTATATCGTCAACAGCTGATTTTAGCAAAGACTTGTTAGGATTTGTCATCTCTGCCCTCTGGTTAACAACTATATTTACTGCTCACCATGAGCTCCCAGATTTGCAGAACAGCTCTTATGCAGCAACAAGCATGTTCTTTTCATTTGAAACGACTTTCCATGCTGTTACTTCCCTGGCACTAAACCTGAAAACAAATAGACTGTCTTTCCAGCGCTCCTCTCACTGCAATCCCTCTGCATAGCTTACAGAAGGATCATTGGGATCTTTGCAGTTCCATGGCATGGGGCCTTGAACTATGTTCCTTGTTAAACAGTTGAAGAATTTCATCTCAACTGCCTTGATTTCGAAGATTATGTTTGTCAAGTTGGCTCACGTTTGCTGGCCCATAATATTTTGGCTCCTGCTCTGATTTCTGTGCCATTACAGCTGGGAAAGTTAGCAACATTAAACTGTATATTAGTAAGAAGAGCTCACCAGAGGTGAATGCTAAGAGCCTGTAGATCACTCAAATGCAGACCACCTTCTCATTTGTGACTAACAGAGTTGCGTATTGCTATGAACTTAAGTTTTGCTTCAGCTGTCTTTATTTTTGTGTAGGGGAGAGATAGGCTTGAATGGCTAAGAGTCTCAAGAAATTATTCAAAATTATTGTTGACAGAATCACAGTATGATACACTGAAATTTACCAGAGAAACCAGGAAAGGATGCACTTTGTGTCTGTGGTGGAAACTTTCTGGTAACTTTTTCATGTTGCTTGTCGTTAAAAAACAACCACCCAACCAACCAACCAAGCAAAAAGCTTCTGGGATTATTTATTTATTGTTCCAACTGAGGGCTGAACCACCCTGGAGGGATCCTGCCACCTCCTGAATGAATTGGTTTTGACATTTCACTTGCAATCTGAAACATGGAACCAAATCTTGTTTCAGGCAAGTTTTACTAGCTGGTTTCCTGCACTAAATGGACATTGCATAGAAAAAGCAAGGGTTGGGAAGCGAAAAACAAGCTCTACTTTTGATATGGATGTCTGACCTTCCGCTACTCTTTCTTGTTCTCATAGATTGGTAATTACACACAGGAGGCTGGATGGTTTTGTTTTCAGTTTCACAGATGTTTAAACTTTTACTTAAGTGAAGTTGGTGTAGTGAGTTCAAGCAGATCAGAGCTTTGTCAATTTGAGCATGGAGGTGTAACGCAGTCCCACCCTCCTTTGCCTTTATGTGAGAGCTAACATGTCCCAAGACCTTAAGGTGCTTGATGTCCTCAGCCCTTACAAAGGGAAGGTGAATCTCTGATACTGAACTCACTGCACCTCCTGTTTAAATCATGCCATGGCTCCACATTTACTTCGAAGCATGAAAGAATGTGCTTTTTATTAATCTTCTGAATTTTATTAACTATTATCTTAAGACTGGATATTTGAGGTCTAACCAAATTACTGTGAGCCAGGAACACTCAAAAACATATATTGTGTTGCTTTTCAAGTTTTCTTCCTAATTTATGAAGACTGTGTGGGAGAAGACAACAGTCTGTACTCAGGAGAGATGCAGTGAATCAGCCTGTTCCTTATGGTGAAATGTTCTTTTACACAGCTGCTGTACCTTGGAGAAAAAAACAAATAAACTCCAGATTCTGCTTTAATAAATCTCATTTAAAAAAAAAAAAAAGTTAAGATGTTTTTCTTAAAACAAAACAATGGAATCTACACTATAGTTTTAATGCAATATTTGATATTGTTTGGAAACACTGTATAATGCCCCTCTCCCTTTCTCTTTGGCTGCAGGAGCAATACTAATTAATCACACTAGACTATTATGGAAGTTAGGCAAAGGCACAGAGGAGGAGTAGTGCAAAGACCTATTGTCCCAGGGAAGGATCTGGGAGGGGTTCTTCTTCCCTAAGTGCCCCCATATGCAAACAGTGCTGGTGGAGATCCTTTTTTAGGAAATTTATAGTGCTATCTGTGTACCCAGCTGGACAGCAAGAGGCAGAGAGAAGCAAACATGGCCCTTGCTGCCTTTCTGTTGTGCAGAATGCCTGTCAACAATAACTATGTCTTGCCTTGCTCTGTTACTGTGCAGGGACATAAGAGGTGACAGAACAGGTACTTATGCAAACAAAGTCACCACAAAGGTATGTAGAAAAGTCAGAGTCAGCCTTATTTGACCCGAGTTGAATTACTACCCTTTGTTCCTGCTCTAGAAAGTAAAGGACAACATGAAAATGGGCTAGTAAACTCAGTGACAGCTTAGAGCAGTGGCTGTTCCTCTGCAACTTTTCTGGAACAGAAACTAGCTGAGTAATTAGCACAGATGTCCTCAACGTGACCGAGGACTGACACTTTTCAATTTCAGCCTGTATTTACTATTTTACCAGCATCACTGTGCTATGAGTATAACAACATGGATTTTAAAAGTCTGGGATCCCAATGCATTTTGGGATTCCGTGACTCAGGAGATTTCTTAAATGGTCATGTACTCTGACATTTCTTCTACCTGTTATCTCAATGTGAGGAACCTAAGGAGTAAGGCTAGAAGCTCTCCATTCCCAGAAACTCTCACCAGTGAAGTCTTTGCTGGGCATAGCTCTCTGTGGTTTGGATCTCTTTGAAGGCACAGCAGCATAATGTCCCTTTTTGCATTCCCACTTCACCTTCTGGCCTGACCAGATATAGCAATGGCCCAGCAAAGCTGGTAACCTCAATAACAACTGTTCTTGTTCACTGTAGTCATCTACTGCAAGTCTCATGTGGTTTCTAAGGCTTTTAGCAGCGCTTCCATTCCAGAACGCTTTTATGACTGCACATATTTGTATGTTAATTTATATGAGGGGAAAGGGTTTCTGGCATTTTTTCTTAGTGGCAGACCTAGCTTAGGTCACTGCGCCTTGCATGGCTATTGCAGCCACAGGGGGATCCAGCAGTCAAAAAAGGCCAGCTCCTACCATTCACATGCCAGAGACCACCAAGAGCTTCATGTTCATGCTAAGGACTCTTTCCTGGCTGGCTCTCTGGCAATTGCTGCTTGAGGTATAAGCCACTAACTGTACTAAATAGAAAATGACCACTTACCTTTTCATAGACTCGTTTAGATTGGAAAAGACCTTTAAGATCACAACTGAGCACAGTATTTGAGATGCAGCCTCTCCAGTGCTAGGTACAGAGGGACAATCACTTCCCTAGTCCTGCTGGCACACAGCTTCTGATACAAGCCAGGATGCTCTTGTCCTTCTTGGCCAAGATGCTCTTGTCCTTCTTGGCTACCTGGGCACACTGTCTGCTCATATTCAGCTATCTGTCAAACAACAACCCCAGGTCCTTTTCCACCAGGCAGCTTTCCAGTCACTCATCCCCAAGCCTGTAGCATTGCATGGTGGTTGTTATGACCCAAGTGCACTTTGCCTTGTTAAATGTCATAAAACTGGCTTAAGCCCATCAATATAGCCTGTCGATCACTCTGTAAAGCCTTCCTACATTCCAGCAGTTCAACGCTTCCACCAACTTGGTGCCATCTACAAACTTAACAAAGGTGCACTTGATGCCCTCATCCAGATCATTGATAAATATATTAAATAGATATAAAATAGATATTAAATATTGGCTTCAGTACTGAGCTCTGGGAACACCACTTGTGACCAGCCGCCAACTTGATTAACCTCCATTTACCACCATTCTTTGTTCCTGGTGACCCAGCCAGTTTTTTACCCAGTGAACAGTACACCCATACAGGCCATGAGCAGCCAGTTTCTCCAGGAGAATGCTGTGGGAAACAGTGTCAAAGGCTCTACTAAAGTCTGGGTAAACAGCATCTATAGCCTTTTCCTCATACACTAAGCGGTCACCTCGTCATAGAAGGAGATGAGGTTAGTTACCACTGATCTTACTCTCCCAGAGGAAAAACTCACAGCAGCTGAAAGCAGGACCGACACATTTGCAATATATTCCTCCCACTCCCAGCCTCCTCCAAAAACTTTAGAGCAAAAGGATGTAGCATCAGGCAACAGGAGCTATGAAACACTTTCCTCAGAGCAGGCTCTGCTTTGCAGCAAAATATGAAATCCTAGTTCATGGAACAGATTTGTAAATGCACTCTGTGAAAAGACAGTAGGAATTAGGGACCAAGGCATATCTACAAATCCAAGTTAGTGAGGATTTGTGTCTGGGCACCTAAAATCTTTCTCAGGTCCTGAACTTCACTCAGTAGATTCGTCCTGTTTCTTTTTTATCTGCAAGGTGTGGAAGAAAGGTAACAATTTTCTTTTGTCCCATTTCACAGACATTGTAAGCGCTCCAGTTCAGTTAAATATACGCTTTTCCCATCAGAGCAAAGTGGTTTATGAATTCAGATTATTGCAGTTGTCTGTACTGCCTAGGTTAAAATGTTTCAGAATATTGATCTGAAACACAACAGGAACAAAGTGGTGATTCACCTACTTGTGTTCACAGCTTCTTTTACTGAACACTGCAATAGTTCAACTTCTCTCAGCAACACTCAAACACGTTCAGATGCAGATGATATTGTGTCTTGTGAGCTTTTGTTATTTTGTTTAAACTCTTATGGGGGGTTCAGTTGCAAAGTAAAGATCTAGATAAACCTACATACCAAGGTCAGATATGTTTAAATCCCTAAGTTCAGTCTGGGAAACTAGAACATGGGATGGAATTTTATTCCAATTTTTTCCTTCCCTGACATTCAGAATGGAAGCAACTGTTAGTGTTGGCATTAACGACTTTGTGCCCAAAAAGACCTAGCAAGATTGGTAATGATTATGTAGGGTGATCATCTTCCAAATTCTTCTAAAGTATCTTTTTATTATTATTGGTATCATTCATTGTTGTGTGTGATAGCACTGACCACATTTCAACTACATCACTTGCATACAGCCTTTCATCTGAGAAGAAATTGGGCTGCTTGGTTTAAGTAGAGCAGCAAATCTCTCACTGAGGAGATGGGGAATTAATTCTGCTATTTATGTTAGACATGGGAAGAGTTTCCTTCAGTCATGGAAAACAATACATGCTAGTCATGGTCTAGCATATTACTACATTATTTTTTTTTTAATTTCTGCATATTTATATATTTTCTTTAATTTCTACATATTTGCTGATATTCCAGCATGACTAAAACATGAAAAACCGTGGCCAAAGTGTTGCAAACATGCAGGTGTTGAATTTTAGACATGTAGGTAGTCCAGTGAAATTTAACATGGATAGTAACACGTGGCAAAAAGTGATGCTGATAGTAAAAGAGAAAAAAACCAGACACTACTCTTTGAGTTGCTACTCAGGGATGTGGGTTAGTAATGACACCACTGATCTAAGAGCATGGCATGCTTCAGAAGCTGGTCATCTCTCATTCAGTTTTCTGCAAGAAATCCTATAACAGAAATATAACACACTCCATTTTTTTCATTTGTGCTTTGTGTGCATGTTGGGAGTGAATTTGGGTCCTGCTAATGGCAGTGGGTGCTCAAACAAACAGGAAGGTCTACTCAACCTTGCGCCACAGAGAGGCTGGGGGTGAGTACCAAAGCTGAGTTAATGTGCTCTGAGAGATTTAGTGGGAATACATCAGCATCAGAGAAGTGATGGATGGAAATGCATCTGTGCTCTAGGATGGACTATTTTAATGACAAAAAATTAATTGTATCTTAACTCAGGATTAGTCTGCAGTTGGGACACTGCAGTGAAAGATATGACTGTCAAGGACTGGGAACAGGCATGTGAATGCTTCAGGCTAGCAGAGCTGGGCATCAGATCCATTTTCTTTTCCTTGGAGGCTGGCACCCTAATTGCTTGGCTCTTTTGGAAGACATGAAAGGCAGCAGCAGGATGAGGGAGGGGAGCTAAAGCTTTCACTTGCCTTTTTTTTTTTCTTGAAAAAGTTGAAAGGTCTCACTTTTATCCCAATATGGAATGGAAAACTTCTTGACTTGAACATATTCCTGGAATGGGAATAAATGGTTTCCTGCTCATTTCCATTCATGGTTCCTCATTCTTTCTATTTACAGCCATAGATTACAGATTATGAAATGTAAAGTCCAAACACCTTTGGACAGTGATCCTCCCCGGAGATGCTTATTCTGGTTGCTCATGGGTGAGTGAAGATGGAAGGCAGATACTTCATAAAAAGCATCCGACTTCTTTCCTTCTTTCATTTTCACAGTATTCCTTTGGCCTTCAACTAACACCAGCCATTTAGAAGAAGGAAAAAAAGCTGAAAGCTTGTCATAATAATTATATAGTCCTGCATTTCTCTTAGCAATGTTCAGCAGTTATTTTTGAAGCATGCCAACGTTAATACACAATCGTTAAAGTGCTTCAAGTTATTTGCTTTCTGTGTAGGGGTGAATTTTTCCACTGATGTTTTTTATTAGGTGAAAACAATGAAACTGACTGGAAGCCAAGAAGATCCTGCTTTTAATCCGTGTGAGACATGAATTTGACTAAGAGCTTGCCATTGTAAGTGTAGTTGCCCAGGCTAAAAGGAAAAAAGGGCGACAATGTTAGTAGATGAGGGAAAAAAAATGGACAAATGTCCACTGACTGTATAATTGACACCTCTGTTGAATAAAGTGGGACAAAATGATTCATAATATGATTATTTTATTAGACCAGGGATATTGCTAATTAAGTAAGTAGCTATTGCAGCCAAGTGCTTCATCTTCTGACCATTTTTCTTTTTCTCACTAGAATCCTGTGTCTCTTATTACATTGTTGGATGCAGATCCTGTTATATTTATCCATGACTTTTCTACCTTTAGACTAATCTAACATAATATGCTGCATGGGGAACTTCTGCCAAGACTTCTGGGAAATGTGCTAGTGCAGCATATCTCTGGCCTCTTACTGAGCAGCAGAGAGCTTTGTCTTGGTGCTCCATGATTGGCACCATCACTTCTTCATTTCCATGCAGCATTCAAAGTGCTGCTTTTCAACCAGTGAAACTGAAATAGGCTTCTTTTACCTGGTTAACTTAAGAAAGTATCTGCAGTGCAATGTTATCTCGAGAACAGACACAAGCTAAAGTATCTAAGCCTCCTATAATTACCATCAAAATTTGACATCAGGTAAGCTTGGCTTGACCTGTCGAGCAATTTTTAATGTCAAGATACAGAACTTGCTAGAAATACTGAATTGGAAAAAAAGAAGAAAAGAAGAAGGATGATAAAATCTTTATTATAATACATTATTTTTACATCTAGGTAAGTTTCAACATTATGGGGAGCCAACAGTGTTGAAGATGTTTTGCTAGTTTATCTAATAAAAAAAAAATACTAAGAGGTACATATTATTAGTCTTTTATTACTTCAGCACTTGCAAAGTGAGTCAAGGAGCAGAAAAAGATTTTTTATAAATCTTAAGTATTCTGGGTAGGCAAATATTATCTGCAAAATATTTGTGGATGCTACTACATAAAACACACTTCACTTCTGATTTTGGTCATGCAAGTAATGTGAGGTTATGCAAATAATGGTGTTGCACTGCAATGGGTTGCCTAAAGAAGTTGTGAATGCTCCATCCCTGGCAGCGTTCAAGGCCAGGTTGGACAGAACCTTGGGTGACATGGTTTAGTGTGAGGTGTCCCTTCCCATGGCTGGGGGTTTGGAACTAGATGATCCTAAGGTCCTTTCCAACCCTAACTATTCTATGATTCTATAATTCTATGCTCTAATGGTGCCAGAGAGTTGCACCTTCTCTCCATTTCCAGAGTCCAAGTTGCAATAAGCATTTTAATCTAAGCAGGACAAAATACTTTGGATTACATAGTATACAGCCAGATTGGAATTCAGACAGAACGGATATGTAGGTCTATACCTATCTGTGTAGATGTGTCCTAACTTTGTTCACTTGACAACATTGGGACAGGTGAGATGCAGGTAGTAGAGGAGTTTCAAGTCTCCAGTAAATGCCTTTGTATATGAAGTGTCAGTCTAAGAAAAGTAAATATCACCATACAAAGGACAGATTTATAGATCATTAACAAACATTTAAAGGTTACTTGCCAATAGGAAGAGAAATGTTTGCTTTAAAAAATTACCACATCTAAACAGACAGAACAGAAATAAATTACATGAGCGCAAGGGCTATCATACAGTTTGTATGTTAAATTAGGAATGAACTGGAAGCTAAATTAGCTAAATTAGGAATAAACTGGGTGAAGAACAGACCAGTTCTAGTTAGAGATGTTTTAAAAGTTAAAATTAGGCTGTTGAAGATGATGTGTGTCATTCAGAGCAGGTATAGGGGGAGATAATAAAGTGGAAGATGAATGTATCAGAGGTCTTACTGAGAATATCAGAAGGATAGAAATTAGCAAGTAGCTAGAATCAGCACAAGGTACTTCTCCCAGGTGCTTAAAATATTGTAAATAATTTCCATTTAACATTTTATTTTATTTTATTTTGTTTTAGAGATTATATTGAAATTCTGGGTAGAGTTTATTGGTTTTTTTGTCCCAAATGATTGTTGATCATTACATATGAGCAATAAAAAATGTGACTGTGTGGGCTGGCTGTAATGAAGCTGGGATTTTGTGTTCATTCATCATAAGATGTAACTCTTAAGTGCATCTGTTATCTATTTCAAGATCTTTTTTCTTACAGTTAGATTTATGGATAATTGAGCTAATAAACATCTTTCTTTGTAGCAAATCATCAGGAAAAAAGGTACATAGGAGCTTCAGCGTGTTGTATTTGTGGTGGGCTCAGACATGACAGAAGAATTGCAGAAAAATACGGTTTACCTCTTACAGATTTAGTCACACAAGCTTAAACATACAATTTCAGACAGTTGTCAGGGCCCCCGCTATTAAATTTGCATGGAAATTCATCTGTTATCTTATACACCTGTCTTATGATGCAGAGAATTGGCTTGTGAAGGTGCTTATCTGACTCCAATTACAGAGAGCATAAATAGTAGCTTAGGTGAGGCACTTCCAAATGGCTGATAACATAAATCTCACCTTAAGAATACAATAAAAATCTCTCTGCGTAGGTTAAAGCTTCAAAGAAGTCCTCGAAGGATAGAGAAACATGCTGGTCCTGCAGACAGCTACTGGAGGCTGGGTACAAACCTCAGCAGTTATCTGAAAAATGGCAGTCTCAGGCATTAGGCTGTCCCTCTTCCCTAGAAAAGGAGCCATAGGTGACAAAAGGCTGCATGCAAAAAAGCCTGACCTCATCTAAACTCATGTGTTGTTTATATATAATTATTGTGTACTTCAGAATCAACATAAGCAGTGAGCTGCTGACACAAGGGGAGGGAATGGAGATAGGAGTAAGCTTGAACATGTTTACATGTGTGAATGACTACAATTAGGGCAGAGTATAGAGACTTCACGTTCTCTGTGCAAACAGCAGAAGCTGTTTAAGGAAATACTTTCTCAGCTGTTTGCTTACTTGACGTTACTGTTCCTGTAGCTGTGCTGGTAGAAAGGAACATGTATGCATCAGCAGCTCCCACTCACAGACCTACATCTTCATACAAGACCACTTTTATTACCAGCGTCAGCTAAGATGCTGGACCTGATGTTCATGTTCCCCACAGCGAGATGTGGGCATGAACCTAATTATTCTGACTGTCATGAGGCAGGAGGAAATGGTGGGCAGTGGAAGACTGTAAATTAATAGCCCAACATCCACCAGAGATGCTTTCTCAAAGCCCTAACTAAATTGGTGCAGAATTTGACTGTTCATCTCTTCCAAAAGCCTCTGTCATTCATTCTCAATTGCTGTAATCAGAGGTTTGCTTATGGTAGGGGATATACTTCCTGCTACAGCAAACTGTCAGTGACAATGGAGGTCTAAAGGCATAAACGAAGACTAAATACCTGATTCCTATTGACTTTTAATGTAATCCAGTGTTTAGTGTAACAGAGTTTTGCACTCTGCGCCTTTCAAATGTTTCCCCGTGGACCTCAACATGCTGGTTTTCAGTGAACTTCTGAGATCTGTTTAGTCTTCTCCTAGAAATTGCTGTGCTATTTTTGCATATTCAGATCTCTGTACCATTCCAGTTTGAAGAGGCCAACTGTTCCCTCTGTTTTCACATGAAGATAGAATGAATCAGTGTTACTTCCACCCGTATTGCTGTTCCCCCAAATGCTTTCACAGATGTACTAGGAACATGGAGTTCTGTGGTCTATAATGGTATACCCCAGGCTGGGCTGCCTTCAAAAACTACCTTGTAGGAACCATGCAATTATAAGTAACAAGGCTGGTAGGAGTTATCACATGCTTCACAAGGAAAGATCCCATGCGGGAGCTCAGGTGATAGCAAATCTCTAACAGGAAAAGAATTTCACAGAAGCAAATAGGCTTCAGATGGTTTAATTTACATCCTTTGGGGAAGAAAGTTACTGTGTCCCCAAGACTGGCCAACTCGGTGCTCACTAGTTGACAAAAAGGAAACTACTGATTGTCATATCATCTCTTTTCTTCTGTTGTGTATATTTCAGCTTACTCTCAGGAAGACTGGCACTGCTCCATGTATTCTTTTCTGTTCAGAAATATGCTACAAATCTAGCATATACTCCTAAGTATAAGGAGACTGCTGATTTCATATCCGTCCTGCTGTGAGAATGAGTTCACATCACAGCATCACTGTGCATCACTTGTACTGGCTCAGCACAGGTATCAGTGTGAGCTCAGAATGAAACAACTAATTAAATCTATACTCCTGATGAGGGAAAAGTTGAGGGAAGTATTAAAGATAACAAAATACAGTGGCCTGGTGATGAAGAAAGGAAGGAGAGAAAGGTCTTCAGCTGATAGAACTTTAACCTCTGCAAGCCTGGGAATTTTTTTTTCTTGATGCTGTAATAGCAATAACATCAATAACTGTTAAGAATAAAGTGAAAAATAACAGTTAAGAATAAAATGAAGGCCATGTAAGCCTTCAGTATCTGTGAGACACTAAGGCTCCACCAGCTGTGCTGGCTTTCTTCCTACATCTGGGCTCCAAAATGGGTAACAAGAAAACTCTGAGAGAACTATTTTAAGAACTCTGGCACCAAGCACAGTGGGGAAAGAGAAAAAAAAAAAAAACAACAAGAAAAAAAGCCCCAACCCTTCACTTCTTTACTGAAATCAGTTTGTTGAAAGCATTTCTGTTTGGCTGCCACAGTTCGCCAAGCAGCCTAATGTGCCAGCTATTAGTACCCAGCAGAGAGCATGTTTGCAGCTATTCAGCAAAACTATCACATGTCCCTAGCCAAGGAAAGAGGGATCAGCTGCCGAACACTGAAGCTGATGAAGAGCAGAGCTATTAAAGCAAGCACTAAAAAAAAAAACCAACAACCCCACAACCCAGAATGGAGACTGATTTTTATTATTATTTTTTTAACCTAATGGATGACATTTATAACTGGAAAGTATGAGTCAGAGAGTGCAGTGCCAGCACGGGGTCTTTATGATGTTTTCCTCTTGCTTGTTCTTCTTCCTTGTCTGGGACCATTCTGTCTTGTTGATTTGAAAGTTTTAGGTTCGTTGCAGTGCTTAGGAGATGGGTGGACATGCATGTTTGTGTGTACGTGTAAGGAGTGACCACAGCCCAGTGAACTGGCAATAAAAAGCTAAACTACTCAGAAAAATTCCAGTGAGTAGTGAAAGGCTCCGCAGCGCTGGGACCTCTTGGATAAATTATTGCTGCCAAAGTGTTATTGCTGCCAAATGTGGCAGTGACAGGAGTGTGGGCGGCAACCACCCACTTGCTAGTGAGGACAAAATGGACACAAGCTCCATCTCCTCAACCACTAATCTCATCCAAAAAGCTTTAAAAACAGAGAACTGTTTGTCCTTTTGTAGCACATGAACAAATAGGATCCATTTGCACAGAGCTTCTCTGTAATACCGTATCTCTAGCATGTAACCAAGAAACAAGATTATACTACTTGATGACATTGGAGTCTGGTTACCTCAGAAACAACACACTCGATTCCAGATTCTGATTCCAGAAAGTTCTTTTTATATTGCAAGATCAGCCTGGCAGCATTTCCTAGGGAGAATAAATATATTGAGGAACCCCTGGTTTAGAAGAGTCATGTCCTAACATAGGGCCAACATTGTTTTACAGCAGCTTCTCCTACCCTGCAACACCCTGTCACAGGATTCATGCCGGGACAAGCAAACTCCTGCTTACAGAGTAATCCCCACGATCCATGCAAGGCAACATCCCATGACCATGTCTCTTTAGGCTGGCACAGTGGCTTGGATCTCCCCATGGCTTCCTGAGGACACGGGGAGGTGTGAGGCACCCGCAGTGCTTTTGCTTCCCTTTTCCCACAGCTGATATGGGTCATGCTCAGCGCAGCTGAAAATTGAGCCCTCAGGCAGGGAGCTATAACGAATTCACTAGATTAGGCAGTGAAAGCCAGTGTGAACAAAACAACCAGCTGGCTCAAGAATATTTTGTGCTAGCATAAAAATCCTACAGGATGGTGGGAAATAAGCTTCAAAACTGTCCCCTTTCATTCCTCTGAAGAGCATGCCCATCTTTGCTTTTATACACACTGTTACAGCCTACATATAGCTCTGAAACTGAAAAGAAATAGTGTTATTTACATCCTCTATGTACTGTTATGTTATGGGCATTAACAATTGTAGACTGTGTTCTCATGTGAGAATGTGATGCACCTTGGTAAAAGAGGTGCATGGAGGAAACCTGTCTGAAGCTCTGGGATGTCACTTTTTTTCCTTTATTTTTATAATGGTTATTGGAATCCAACCCAGTTATTCACCTCATCGTGGATATTTTTTAATTCTGGACATTTAAAACCATCACAAGTATTTATAATCATTAGTTCTAAAGAATTGAAAAAGTAAAATAACACACGTAGGGTAGCAGAATTCCAGAATCAGAAACTGAAAAAGTGTTTTATCTTTGTTACTGGAAGTGGAACTATAATTCCAACATAGACTAGTGTGAGAGTAGACTCATTTATTTTTTTTGCCTTTGTCTTACATATAGGGTTGTGTTAAAACCCTATGCTTTAAAATGTTGTTTTTTCCTTTAGCTGAGAGATGTCTTTTCATATGTTAGCCAATCCACCCACACTTTTCCTGTGATTATCCTCAAGAAATGGGAATAAAATTCCATACAATGTGCATACCCAATAACATTGCATTTACATTTCAAGGTTAGTTTCTCTTGATTAATAGTTTTCCTTCCTTTCTAACTCCCAAGAAATGTGTATTCCTTGAGGTGTTTTTGGAAAATTCATGCAATTACTGTACTGGAGGAATCTCTCTTATGGAAGGCCACTCTTATCACAGAAAAGATGCAGGTAAAAACAGCCTCACATTTGGCATTTGAAGGAGTGAAAGGCAACACTTAGGAATACCCATATGGCATTGCCCTTAAAACCTCCTGAGGAAATCCACCATAAAATACAGCATGTGCTAAGAACAGGCTGAGCCACCTAAATATGGATTGATTTTGGCTTCAGCTGTTCAGAAACCCTCAGAACAGGTGCCAAATTAAGTCACCCTACTAGCTGATTTCCACAGCTGAAGGTCAGTAATAGTCAACGCATAGAGGAATTTGGGTAACACATCTTGCGATTCAAGAGCACCTTGACTGCTCTAAAAACCCAATGCATTCTCACCTCAGAAAACCTCAAGAGTAGAGCAGTTTAGTTTTCCCTTGACATGGAAGCAGTTTATAGCTTGTAAGGAAAGAAAACATATTTGTCTTTCGCATCAATGTTAATTTATGCCATATTTCCCATCTATTTATAACTCAAACATTCTAAATTAGAACTATAAGATGAAAATATATTATAATCTGACAGAAGGCAAAATATTCCATAAATCTGATTTGGAAAAGGGAAATATTCATTCATATATAGCTGACTAATGGCTCTACAGTTGCAATTTCAGGAACATGATTTTTTGAAAGAACTGCTGACAACCATGTTAAACTTTGAAGATTAGTATGTTTAGCTGCAATTTTGCTCCCATTTGAATCCTACTTTGTTGTCTGCTTGTTTCTTATTGCCTTCTTTGTTTCTTAGAACACTTGCATAAATAGATAATTTTTGTTGCTTGAAAGCTTTTTGATCTCCTTTTCTTTTTCCACCTGCAATTATAACTCTTTCTTGGTGACATCACCCATTGGATTCAGTGAAAAGAATTACGATAAATGGCTGAATGAAGAATTATTGACATGAAGTGAAAAATAGCCATCTGGAACAGATGGACTCTCAAAAAGCCTGTTTGTATGTAAGAATCATAAAACAAGAAAAAAACACAATCATAGAAATATAGAAAATACTTCATGCAAGCTATGCAGTGAGAAGTCAATGCACAGAACTGAAAATCTCATTAGAGTGACTGGTGATACAAAGTTAAAGATGCAACCTAGTGAGCTACAGAACACTCACAAGCATGAATATAATAGTGATATTGCCAAAGAATCCTTTTTGTTCTTTTTCTTCCACATCTACTTAAATTCAGGCTGGGTGCACCTTTAAGAATATCCTTCTGCGCAGCTGTATTTCATTCTCCAATGAAAGAAACAGTAAGTGTAGGGTAGGCCCATATTTCTATTGGTTTGTTACTTTTAACTTTTTTCTTATTTCTCAGATTATTAGTTGCATTATATTTAAATCCATACTCTGAGCAAGTATAAAACAGTATAATCCTCTGAGCTGCCTTCACTGTGCCATTCAAGAATCTAGCACCTTTCCGAAACAAGTGCTGGTATACACTAGTGTTGGGGGGTTTTTGTACATAAACTGGGGTCATATTGATCTTAAGCACTGACCTTAATCATAATTATAACATGGAGATAAAAGGATGGATTGCAACCCACTTCCCTCTTTTATGCATGAAATAATCTTTAAAGAGAATTAAAAAACAGTTGTTTCTTCTGGGCTGTGTCGACTCTGTTGCAGTGCTTCATAATATTCATAGTATAAAACTGAAGGCAGGGAATATAGCATGTACTTGTAATCCTAGTTTTGGTGGCTTCTTTTGAACTAATTGAAACAGAAGAGATTGTAGAGGGGAGTTTCAGTTAGTTTACACTTTTGCCTGAGTGGACAATAGAGTTACCTAGCTTAGTTTTGGTAATCTTAGTTTGCTGTCTAGAGAGGATGTGATAGGTAATGAATATTCTGGAGAATCTTCATGTTAGCGCAGAGTGCAGTTTAATTCACAGTTATAATCTATTTTCATTATAGCCATTTTTTAGACAAACCTGCTATGACTTTGTTTACTGAATAATAAGATAGAAGAATTTACTCAACTTCAGAGTAGGTTGAAAGAACGTGGCGCACAGAGATTCAGTAATTAACCCTAAAAGAATAACAACAGGCATATGCAGTCTTGCAGCCAGCATTGGTTTATGTCCACAATCACAACGGTATTTCCCATAATTCTTATACAAGCACTACGTATTAATAAGTATGGCTAATGTTAAGGCGTTCCACTGTACTTTGAACTTACACAGCTTATCACTTCATAGTAGGGATTATCCAAACGCATTCTCTGGTTCAAAAGCTGTTGCCCTCTGGAGCAACTTAATAGGTGCTTCTACTTCAAACCCAGTTGAAGTCTAGAAATCTTTTTCATACGCAGGTTATATCCACTGTAAGTCCATCAAAGCTATTGTGGATTTACACCACTGTAAAAGCAAAAGTTCACTGTCTCTGCCTGTTTGGAACAGCACTTCTGGGAAACCTATGAGCAGCATGAATGAACCAAAACAGATTTGGTTTAAAGCAGACTTTCTGAGAGTTCAGATTGACAGTATATGTAAACGAGGTGGTGGAAACCACTTCTAGGCTGTTCCTAGTCTTCTGATAGTCTTGCACACAGATGGAAATCAGAAAATGGATTTAGAAACTCTGATTCTGGCAGATGTTTTGCATGTGGCCCTTTAAAAAATGTCAGCAACACCATGTTTATCTTTCTAGATCTTTGAATCAATACCTTCTGACTGTGTAAGGTACTGGCAAATACATTTTGTGTCCAACCAGATTCTTTCAGAACTGCCAAAAGTGACTTTTCACTGGAGCATCGTTTATGCGACATTTGCAGCTCCTGGCAAAAGCAGGCACAGACATGCCTGAGAGTGCCACTCTTGCCCCTGTAAGAGGATGAACCTCAGCAAAGTTCTTTTACCAAAGAAAATAAACAATTTGTTGCATGGTAGACTTTCATGTCATACATCTTATTTAAAATCATATATGTAGTCACAAAAGTCACTGTGACCTCTTTGACTGCAACCAGCAGTACAGTGATGTCACTTAGCTCCGCTTTGCTTCATATTGTCTAGGCACAGTTCCTCAGCTTTCTTCATGCTGGGTTGAGATCACTGGTTGGGTGAGAGTAATCACCTGAAGCACACCTGAGAGAAGTTGGCAGACTGTCTGAGAGATGTACTGTCTGAGACTGAAGGAGCAATTTCTCTCCTTTCTGCCAAGTTTACAGACTGAGAGTAACTTCTGAATGGATGAACTTCTACCCTGGTGTGACCTTTAGCTCTTGGCCTAGTGCGCCGATTATCAGTGAATAGTACTGATATAATCTATAACAATATAAGATTTTATTTAAAATTAAATTGTCTAGTTTATCCTGATTGGGAGGTATTTACTTGAAATTGTGTTGGTTTGGTTTTATCAGAAAGTCAGTTCTTGTATAATGTATACATTCATCCAGAATATCTGGGACAAATGCATCATATAACTTGATAAAATAATTGCATACGTTATAACTGCTGTAGATATCAGAAGCCATTTACTGGAAAATGCCCATATAGTGGCTGGTACAGAAACAAAGGTGTGACTGTGGTTTATCAGGCACACTCATCTGAAGGTGTCACTTTAATCACTTGTGTATTAGAGAATATAATATTACTTCATTCCCCAGTATAAAGGAATGAAGCTACTTCACAAGTTGATACAAACACAAGCAGTTAGCTGTAATAATTCATTGGGTTCAGTCCTTTACTGTTGTGCAGTGATAACACAGCTGTCTTACCAGGTCAGAGGGTTCTTTTCTTTTTAGTTTACTTTAAGGTTACATTATAATCCTTGTATTAGTTTTCCAGAATGGAATGCATACCCATCACAAATGTTTTAGCAATGCATTCAGAAAACAGGCAGCACAGCTTATCAGTGTTTACAGACTATCATCATCTGGTGCTGCTAGGGCAGGATGAGGACTGAATAAGTGCTCTTCCATTGAGAAACTGTCCAAGATCTCACTTGCTGTAACAATTTCAGTTAAAGTACCCCTTAAGAGCTTAACAGAGTGGATAGCAGTACAATAGAGGCCAAGTTTCACAGTAGATGCCTGTTCCAAAGATGAGCCAATTCTAAAGTAGACTTCTCAGGGATTTCACAGTGATTTTTTGGATTTTACACCAGGCCTTCAATGTAAAATCTTTTCACACTATAATTTAAGAAAGTGAGGAGGCAAGACAGACATTTCAAATTTGTTTCTTTTGATTGGAAGGCTTTGTATCCTGTGACTGTATTTTTAGCCTCTCCTAGTCAGGTATCGTTTTTCACCATTGTGTTAACCTGCAATACCAATACTTTCAGTGCTTTGGTTTCTATGAAAGGACGGAAGTTTTCTATTAGAACAACAAATGTATGGTTGAGTATAAATAATGAAGACTGTTCTGCTAACTTACTTGATTGTTAGTGTGTAAAGGTAGCCAGATATCAAAATTTTACAGTACTGGTCAAGTTTGGATAAACATCTATGAAAGCAAGCTTACTTATCAGATTTCAGCACTTCCACTTGGCATCTCATCTGGAAATACCACAAGAAAAGCTTTTCTGTTTAAGCACAGTCATTTCCAGCTCTAGTCCCTGGTGGAAATCAGAGGTGCTCATGAAAGTACTTTTGCTCATAAGGGCTCAGTGTAAGTTCAGTTCCAAACATGGGCTAAGGTTTCTTTTGTGTTTCTTCCTTGAAGCCTGTGTAGGACCTTGATTTGTAAGTATCATGGGGGTTTTTTTAACTCTAATTGTAAACCAGGAGAGCCTTCATTTCTAATTGCTATCTGATGTGACTCTAGCCAATAGTTTTGAAAAGGGCTCTTGATTTTGCATGTTTTAATTTCCAGGTTTTCTGTAAAAGAGAAATGAAGTGGTTAAGGCATTGTAGAGAACTTTCCTGAAGTTAATTACTAAGTCTAACCCTTTTCCACAAGATGCATAACTATCTTCTTTTGCTTAAGGAGACCTGAGCAACAGTCATTTATATTCCCAAAGGCTAACCTAATCGCTGCACTTCAGCACAGTCTGGGAGTGGGAAGGAGGAGAGCCTTCTTTTAAAGAAGCCACTTTTGATTAAGCTATTTCACTTTGAATAAAATAATATGAATTAGATTAAGAGGTTTAATACACATCTCTTTATATTCAGACAAGTGTTTAAGCTAAAAGACAATTTTACTCTCAGTGTTTACCTCAATTAATATTTAAATAAGTACATATGAAGTACAGCAGCTTTAGTCAGAGTGGTAGAATAAACCCTCTGGTCCAAAATGTGCCACATCCAGATATTAGACCACACTTGAAGGAAGTGTGAATTCAAGACCTCTGAAGCAGGTGAAGAATGTGTGTTCAAGGCTTTCAAGACCCTCCTGTGTGCTTTAATGGGCAACAGTACCAGTACTTCTTTCAGCAATTTTTTCTCAGTGTATGATGACTGGTTCAGTAGCATGTTCTGAGAATTCCCAAATCCTAGTAGATGTTCAGTTGGATGCTTAGTTCAAGTGCGTGTTTGGTTCATAAAGACATAGTTCGGGTAGTCCTGCACAAGCAGATATTTGAGGTCAAATTGGGGCAAATCTTGGTTAATCCTCCTTTCCAGTGAATGAAGTTACTGTCAGAGGATCATTCATGCTGCATACACTGAGCACACACCTTATAATAGGATGAGTGTTCCTTTGAAGTTTTCTATTGCTTTTCACACAGTAGGAACCTAGATGTAAAGCCTTGATTATATTAACTTTTAGGGTAACTGGTAGCAATCCTACTATTAAATACTCAGGTAGCCAATCTTGTAAAAGTGGAAATGTTTGCAAAATTCAGACATCTATACTGTTTGACAACAGTTTGCGGGGTCTTTGAAACTTAAAATATGGTACATCAGCAACAAAAGTAGGAATCAGGTAATGCAATCTTTCTGTTGGTGTAGCTCTGTTTGTTTGGTATCTACTCTCCCTAATCCTGAAGGTGCGCCTCTAGGTGCAGTTTTAAGACAAATAAATAACCATCTTTATTTTTCTTTGTGAAGTGGTTTCACATAAAAATGCTATGAAAATTGTTCAGGATACTGCCTTTAAAACCTTTGATAAAGTTCATAAATATATTTTTGTATGTCTTGGTTTCTTTCTTGCCTAAATATCCAAAACAGTATGCTTTGCCAATTTGATGTAGGTGTGCAGATGGACTGGCTGGGATAAGTGTGATTCTTTTAATAACATTTTCTGGTTTACCTCCAAATTGAAAATGGTGATTACCTTAGAAAATACTGTGGAATTTCAATACCTGTAATTCTTTTAATCGGTTTTTAATTTTAAAATTTAAATTAAAGAATTAGTACATCTCTCTGATCTTTGTTTTGACTAAATCTCTTTCATTCTTAGTTCAGGACTTCATCTGAAAAATGGAGCACAGAAGAATTTTGTGTTCACATATGTGGGTGATAGACTATAACTCTCCCTTATAGCTGATCTGTAGATAGCATGCTCCTGTTGCCAGATTCCTAAGACTATATTGGAATACTGTATTATCAGTACTGTAGCATATAACCATAGGCAGTAATATACCAGCGCAAGGCAGGGATGGAAATATCCATAGGATAGGAGACAATTTGAATTGCAAAGCTGGATCTTATCTTAGATCCATTGTGGTTTAATTCTGGTGTTTATATATAAAAAAAAAGAAAAAAACAGGTTATCTCATTCCGTGGAGAAGTACTTACAGCCCTGACTAAAGTGAACCAAGATTTTCCTGTTGCTTGAAGCAGGAGAGCTGATGGTGTTTCCAGAAGGTCACCTAAGGCAACACAGATGCTTTAGCTCAGTTTAGCATCTTTGTCTAGAAAGTGAGAACCTTGGCTTACCTTCTGCCTGAAATGCCTTTTTTTTCCCTGTATTTTCTTGAATTCAGAGGAATGTGTGGATTATACCTGTGGATTGTCTGTACTGTGGAAAAGTGTGGGAATAGGCAATGATCCAGTAACCAAAGTCACTCACCGAATTGCCATGGAATTTCTCATTTCTTCCTGTGGATTTCAGCTTCTGAACAAGAAAGACAACAGTCTTTGAACATCAACATCAGGAGATGTGTTCAGTATGGGCTGTACACTACTGTGCTTATAATCCTTGACCTAAACTGTGAGCTGGGAAAGGGACAGACTTTTTCCACTCCTTAACCATCCATTTGGCTCACTCAAGGGCAAATTTATTTTAACAGCAGTTGATTACCTATCATCTGGAATAAGTGAACTTCAGAGAAGGTCAAGGAAAGAGTGGAAACTCACATCTGTTCAGATCACAATGCTAGTGAAGTTTGTGAAATGTTGCATTTCTCCTGCAGAAAATCCCAATTACTCCTTTTTTTCTGCATAAAGTATATATTTTTCTCCAGGAGTCAATTAATTGATATTTACATTTCATAATATGTTCCTTCTATTGCTAACATTATAGCATGCTGTACAATAAGCACATCAGGTGTTTTTTCTTTTTGCAGGCTTTCAAACAGCTGTAGCCTGGCAGTAGCTCTTTAGCAAGACAGAGCACATAGTACCCATTGCTAATCCTTCTTCAAAGCTGCAGTTGAGTTAACATAAGCTTTAAGTGGGCGTTATGTATTCATTTGCACATTTTCTGCTGCTGCTTATGACTGGTTTAACTGCAATCTGCTACACATGAAAGGACTACTGTGCCTATATGAAGCCTTATAGAAGTGGCAGATGCTTCAGGTATCTCTGCATAAACTCATGCAATACGCTGAAGGTCATTAGTTTTAAGTGTCTGGGGGCAGAGAGATACAAATCTCTTCCTCTGTCTTTCTACCCCCCATCTCACCCACTACCTGCTCTACACAGACGTATTAAGTTGGCACTCTCTAAAACCTACCTCATCATCATGAGTCATGTTTCAGCTTATTCCCTCTTTTATCTGCTGTATATTATTCAGGTGAGATATTTGTTTGAAATATACCCAGGATACACAAGCTATAAGAGAGATATTTTTTTGCATTTACCTCGGAAGACTGAACCTGCTAAAATGCAAACGATTGCTGCACTTGCTTCTGCACACACCACTGCTGCAGTATCTCCACCCTGAAAGACTCCACACACAACCTCTCTGCTGAGCATGCTGAAAGAGCTTTGTTAAACTGTCTCCTTAGAAAGAATAAGATGGAACGAGCAGTGTCATTCTCTGCTATTACCTAGACAAGATCTGAATTCAGATTTTTTGTAGAAGTTCACATGATACCTCACAGCTATCGTTTGTTCCCTTTTCTCTGGATTAGCACCATATGCAGAAAAAAATCAGGACTGTGAGTCCCTGAATGCAGCTGAAATCAGGCAGTATATGCTATTTCTGGTTCTGGAAACTATGATCTTCTTTTGCATTCTGCTTGGAAATTACTTTGCATGGCTTTTTTTTTTTTTTTTCCCCAGAGCACATTGCATTTTTTTCTTGAGGTATGCAGTGGTAATTTCCAAGACCACATAGGAACAAAAGTAAAGTGTGTACTGTTTGTTTTGATGGCTTATCCAGTCATTGCACAGCAAGGGTAGAACTCATTCATAAATTGTTCTTCATTTTGTATCAGTTACCACTGTGACCACACTGCGCAGTTGCTTCGCACACAAAACTGTAGAAGCATATTTAATCTCTTATCTCACCGAGATCACTTCATAAAACAATGCATGAAGGGAATTAAATCAAAATGTGTTTGGTGTGGTTTTTGGTGATTTTTTTTTTCTTGCCTACATTTTATATGTCAGGCATTTTATAACTCTTCTATATACACTTCACCTTGAAACATCTTTTTCTACAGCCAGTGGTTGATATGTATGAAAACCTGTAAATTATCACTGAAGGCATGTTAAATATTGAATGTCATGCAAGGCAACAGACCTATTCTAAATGTAGATGGCTAAAACTTAGATTGTGAACAACAGTGCATTAGGCTCTACTTAAGGTAATGAATCGCTCTAGTATCTTCAAATGATGATATAACATGCTGCCTTACTTTCTCCACTCTTTTTGGTAGCACTGATTTACTGAGTCAGGCTGTAGTTGTGAGAGATGATAGGAAGGGCGGCTGACAAGCTGCAGGAGTCACTGTAAGAACTGAGACAAGTGGGCTGATGTCCATGTTTTGAAGTCAGCAATTATCTGTATGAAATCTATCTCTGGACATGTTACTTTCCATTGCAAATCATGCCTTATAAATTGTTCCTTTTTCCCTCTTGGCTAGTGTAATGTACAGTATAGAGTTTCCCATCACTAACAGGTTGCTATTTATGTGCCATTCTTGATAAAGAAAGCTAATAACATTTGAGCCTTGCTTTGAAGTGTTAAACAGGCACCCTTTAGTGGTAACTAACTTGTTTATATTCCCACACACTTCTTTCTTTTTTTTTCCATGTTACTGGCTACTCAGTTTAATGACATAATATTTTAAATAATCCCAGTGGAAATGGCTTGAATGCAGTAACTGAATGCTAAATTGAGAAGTAGCTTTTCAGCTGTGGGTGAAATGTCCCTGTTGTTGCATATGCTGTTTGGCATTCTGAAAATTGACTTTTGAAACAAATATTTCCTAACAGAGAAAGACAACAAATAAAATCATATACTTTTATTTAAACCAGAACAAACAGATGCCACAGTAAAAATATTAAGAGAATTTTTGTCTTATTTTTATTTTATTTTAGTTTAGTTTAGTTTTATTTTATTTTGTTTTATTTAATTTATTTATTTATTTATTTTTTAAATTTATTTCACATTAGATCGTGCATTTTTTTAGTTCCTAATATGTGACATGTCACTTCAATACTGATCACAGCTCAAGCCTTTGGCATGGGATGGTATACATCTCACCAGATCTTTACCATAAAATATGCAAACATTTAATCTAAGCTAATCAAGCAGGCTCCATTTGCAGATTAAATACCTCCATACCAATTTAATGCAAGTGTTCTGGTCTAGTGGGATGAATGGCCCTCAGTTAAATGCAGATGAAGCCTAGATGACAATCCTAGATTTGATGTCATATCTATTTTTTAGATTAATAAAGTTTGATGAGGTGAATTGCATGTGAATTTACATAAAGATTGATTCAACATAATATGAATTCAAGATATTTTTATTTAGAAGAAATTCCAACATTAATTGCTATATAGAAGAAAATAAAATAAATTAGATAACTAGATCTTTTGCTATTATATTGCACTGCAATATGACTTCATGTGAAATAATGCACCAATGAAAGGAAGAGGTCTGAATAATCAGATAAATTACCAGTCTCCTTATGAGAGCAACAGAGTTCTTATTCCTTGCACTGTTTCCTAGTTTCACTCTCATCATCCCCTATGGAATTTTGGGAGTAGGAGCAGTGAAAGAAGAAAGTTGTCCTTTAGGAAAACAAGGTATTCCAGGACAACAAGGCAAATAAAGAGGACAATAAAGGTGAGGAATCATGGGAAATTGGTCTTTGTTTGAGTTCATTTAAGAAAAAAGCAAACTCATCCTGGTACTATTATTTTTAAAATGTCTCTGAACTGGATCATCTTTATCTACTTATTTTTGTCAGAATACAGCTTCCTGATGAAAGTTATTTCAACATTCATCTCTTGTGTGTTTCTTTCATAATGTATTTGATAAACTCATCTATTAAATTACCCTTCTTATTCAAGAACACCACTGCATGCAAAATACAAACTGTCATGTTATAAAGTAAGAGGAAAATATGAAAAACAAAATGCTGTGGTGTAATTAACAAATCCACATTTAAATGGCTGCATCCTGTCCACTTGCTTTTACTGTAATTTCAGCTATGTGACTACTGTGTTTACTAATTATTTCTATAGAAATGCTATGAATCATTAAGCAGCTGTAATGACTGGAGAGAGTGGAATTTCAGTGATGGACTATGATCATGTGTTTATATATATGAGGTATTTTGCCAATAGTTTTGCCTCTGGTATAAATATCAGAGAAGATTATTACAGTTTGGGGACTTCGTGTTACTTTTTTTTTTTCTCCAGAAAACTAAGAGAAGTCTTTCGGCAAACTGTCATCTAACTGTGGAATACACATGGGTCTGTGCGTCAGATTCTGTTGATGGAAGGTACTAAGCAGAACAGAAATTCTTAGCTACTATTGTAATGGGTTATCTGTGTTCACTAATGACCAGAAGAATTTTTTATGAAAAATTACTTTCTGTTGTTGGAATCTTAAGCCAAAGTGTTTGGATGCAAACAACAACTTATGTGCATAAAATTTATTTAGTTACTCATATGGTCAGATCTTTCCTGGAGTCATTTACTCAAAGCCTTCACTGGCCTCTGGAAGAACCATTTTGTGGCTCAGCACCTCTAAAAATGAGACTATCCCAAACTGGATTGAAAAATCAAATGTAAGTAATATGGACTGAAAAGCAAAGACATTTCAAAGCCAAATCTTTTGTTTAATGTATCAGTCAGTGTAAGTAGTGATAACGTTTGTATGTGATGTTGATAAATTAGCTAGTTTAAACAGTCATACTTGTTAGAAAAGTTAACCCTGCGAGCACTTGCTGAAAAGCCAGCCTGAAGCTTTTCCAACATATTCCTTGCTACACAGGGACTTACTGTCTTTTGGATATGTAGTTCTACCAGGTCAGCGAACAACACAGAGAATCACTATTCATTAATACGCGCATGGGTTTATGATGCTTTGGAAATGTAATGGCTGGGGGAAAGGCCCTGTAAACACATAAAGCAAGACTACACTCATTAAAACTAAAAGTGTTTTAAATAGAAGCACTTCTACTGAATTCAGCAGAATAACTATCCCAGAATGTTGATCTTTAAAGCCACATGGGGATTGTCTATAAACTTCCCATTAACCTGATGTGAAAATTTCTGATGAGGATTATTACTGTTTTCCTTTTGTTCAAATGATTCACCTAATTTTTTTAATGGAAGAGTTACTTTGTGTTAAATGCACTTCTCTGGCAAGCTCATAACATTAACCCTCCTTCAAAAAATGTTTATGATAATTACAAGACAGAGCATTAGAAGCAGTGATACAGAGAACTACAGCTTCTCTGTTCCAGCTGATTTGACATCTGAGAGATCTGAAAAGGTGGCAGTGATGTGGGAAGGTAGCGCCAAGACAGCAGGTTTCACTCAAGGTTATAGTTCAGACTATGGCATGAGGAGCAGCTATTACATAAACTTACTTAAGTCTCATCATGTCATTTTTGTACCTGTTAAACTGCAGGGGTCCATCAGCTATAGTTCCTTTCTTCTAGCAAAGTCCCATAGTAAAGAATGGTCAAAGGTGTAAAAAATTAATGAATTATGGACCATTTTTGCAGATAAGGTCCAAATAAAGTTCCTTTTATGTTACTTTGAGCAAATTTGAATATGTGGTTAAATATTATTTTTAAATGCTACTTCTATTTTACTATTTAGAAGCAGACTTGTTCCCTCACACCTATGTTTGCATGTGTATGGGTGGATGCACTTTAAAATGGAAACAAATCCAGTCATATAGTTGTGCAGATCCTACACTATATAATTAGTCCCAGGTGTGAGGGTGATCTTGCCCTTTAATATACTGAAAGTTAAAAGCCCATCCTAAGCTAATCACGAGGGCTGAGATTCTTCTTACCTTGGTTCATTTATTAGATTTAGACTCCCGACTTGCCTCCACAGACACTGATCGTTCCTGAAAGACAGCCGATGTCTCCTGTCTTAACTCTCTTTCTCAACAGGTGCCCCAAATTCTGTATAAAATTCAGAGGCAAGTACATGACTAACTTAGACTGGACTCACAATTCAGATGACTAAAATCGAAATTAGTGAAGTGAATCCTACCCTCATAGGTTCACTATCTCTATGAATATACTTTGTGCTGCGTGCAAAATGGATGCTACAACGAATGTAGGTTGACTAAACTGTGTGTGAAGTTTAAGTATTTGACTGATGGTTTGATAATGTCTTCAGCACTGAATGGGCATTTTCAGTAACATATACAAGTAAATTTTTAAAACCCTCAGAGATTCACCTCTTTTGCTAAAAAAAAATTGATTAGGTTTTCAACACCTTCTTGTGAAGCAAAAAATATTATTGTAGCAAATGCATTTGAGAGCACAGGCAAGAAGACTAGATATAATTAACTTGGCTCAGAGTTTAAATGCTTAATTTTGAAATGGTAATTAGGGCTTTTTTTTTGTCTTGAAAAAATTTCAAAAAAAAAAAAAAGAAAACAACAGCATAATTATTTAAAAGTTTCTGTCTCTGTTTGATATGATTATATGAATGCAGACTCTATAGCAAAATTGCCACCTGCACAGAAAAGACTCATTATGAAAGGCATGTGAAAAAAGAAATATATAATTATTAATTTGATATTGTCTTTACCCATATTTCTTGGATATTAGGGTATAAATAAATTAGGAATTGTCATTCACTTCACGTATTAGTGCTTGTGGGAATAGCTAAGATATTTAAAAGCTCAGTGCTGTCTATTCAGCAACTGATGGCAAGAGCTGGTTTTTTTTTAGTTAAAGACTTCTGTTGATATACAGATATACAACTTTTTTTCCTCATTTTATTCCTCCACAAAAGAGAAAGTAGCACATGAACCTTACATTGATTTTTTTTTTGCACATGTCTAAAAAAATTCTCAGCTTGGAAACTTGGGGAAATAATGTGTCACATTTACGTAAAGTCTGTCTCTATCACAAAACAGTAGAAGCTTTTCTGGCTTTTCACCTCTAATCTGGATTAAAGTCAGAGCAGAGACAAGTTTGGGTTGATGGCATCTTTCATATTTCTTCTTCCCTAGAAGAAGCTGACTAACTCCACCTGGATTTTTTGGCAATTCTTAGTGACAGCAGCCCTGGTAGAGAGAGCATGAAGGAGATGATCATGCAGTAAGGCTTTTGAACACAACAGCTTGCACTTCTTAAATAAGAGAAAGAAAAAATGTTTTCTTTAAGAATGCCTGGTGCTGATGGAATATGCCCCTGTTCTGTCAAACTGCAGCATCTTTTGCTTCAGGGCCCCATTTTCTTAACATACACTGGCATGATGTACTTTCCAAAATATCATCTATTTTAAAGCGGTTACTTTCTTTTCTGTTCTCCAGTGAAACTTAAAAAATAACTTCCTGCTAAAGATGAAAGCATCTTTATTCTTCCCACATGATTTTTTTTTTAATTTAGCAGGCAAAGAAAAGTTATTTGATGTTCCTCATAACAGTGACAATGCTAATTTACCATTTTTGTTTATGGCTTGTTTTTTGTAACAATCCATGGTTAGGATTTTGTATTTCCCTAATTCATAAGCAACCCTTTTTGTAACTGCATACTGTGTGCTTCATAAATAATTAATATTTGGTTTATTCTGCATTGCTGTAACAGTCCAACTGATGCTCTAGAAAGAGTCACTACCCTGTATATAACAGTCAGTGGGCAGCAACACTCAGCAGATTTCATCTAGTGGTCATTAGTCTATGAAATCCTCCTAGTTTTTGCTGCCTTAATTTTAATTCTTGCTTCATTTTCAGTTCTGCCATAAATACCAGGAGAAATTTTCCTGCCTATGTTAACATATTTATGTTAGGCTATCATTTAATAAATTCAAAACTGTTAGGATTCTGAACCTGAACTGAAAGTCACGTTGAAGGGCCATTCTTTCCTTAAACCAAACATGAGCTGCTTATACGCCCATGGATCATAGAAAAGTGTTAAACCAGCTACTGGTTCATAATAGTGTTTTTACTAAAAGCCTCCAACCCATCACAGGAATGTGGCCAATACAGAGACTCTCTGTATGCACTAGGATCTGCCGAGTGCTCTTGTGTTCTGTCTCCTCTGATTCTTTCCCATGCTGCTACAGATGAACCAGTGATGACTAAGCCCTTGCTTTGTAGCTCTGAGCCTGCTTTCAGCCACTCTGCACTGATCTTTGGTCTTGAAGCTTTCCTTCTGTATAACCTGAGATCCATGCCTCTAGCGCCCATTCCTGCCACTGGGGATGCCCTAAACTGTATGGTTTATGTACCAGCAAGAGTAAGTCTGAACTCAATGGAAGATCTAACTCCTTGGGACTATATGTCCTGTAAATATTAAAGGGCAATTAACACATGCTCTTTTCTATTAGGGTCTGGATTTAGCATGGGCTGTCTATCAGAGTAAGGTCACATAGCACGCAGATCACAAGCAGCACGCAGTTTAACTCCTTTGTACTACCCTAGGACACTGGCTTGACTAAACTGAAGAGAAGCTGTTTTCTTCTTTTTCCCCTTACTTCAAATTTTCTGGGGAAAAAAAAAAAAGGAAAAAGAAAAAGAAAAAATAAATGGTTTGTGGAAAGGCTTGAGCAGAAAAGGAAAAAAAAAAGATTTAATTAGACCAAATTGCCTTAGAATGACTGAGCCAAAGAGGATCACTACAACAGAAGGACTGATCAGGTGTTTTAGAAATAGGTTTTTAGTCCTAGAACTATAGAAGTCAAAGCTAGGGGACAGAGGAGAATGAACAACAAATTGTGGAAGAAAGATACCAAACATCTTGTAGTATATACTCAGAAAAAGTGAAACCAAGGAAACTGAGACAGAAAATATATGCGAGAGTATTTGCTGCCATTTGCCTAAGGCTATGAAGATCCTGTGGAAGAACACCCAGAAGAGTGGTTTCCCAAATCCTTCTTATTGTTACATTATCTTCTGCAGCCAGTGGATAAGATGATGGAATTCCTACTTACTTAAGTACTGTATGTAATTGTTGTGTAAAAGAATCTTTTCTGGAAGTCCAGAAGGCTTTTTCTCCTGCTGTACTGTACCGTCTGCAAGCAACTCCTCTCTGGTTTCTGATTTTAAGTAATTGTTAGAAATGCTTTTACATCAGCTGGCAAGGTGACCATAGAACAATCCTATCTACAGTAGAAGGAAATGTTCTCTTCAAAAGCATTATGCAAAAGAACAAAAAGAAATAAGAATTAAAATAGAGCACTTAATATGCTACAGAGTCCCTGGGATTTGTCTGATGCATTCACATATGTATCATAATAGTTATCCTGCCTTTTCCTGTCTGTTGTTGTATGAGTTCATCTACATTGGTTTTAATACTGATACTTAGAATATCTGCCTTGGTTACTCTTGTTACACTTCCCTGTTTAACTGATGGGCACCAGTACATGAACCAAATACTCAAGGACATGTTACTTCTCTCTTTTACATGTTATATTGCTTTTTATAAAAAGCTAAAATTGATTTTCAGAGACAACAGGCTATTACAGTAAAGCTTCACCTCAAACAATGGCAGAATAGTTGAATAGAGCAACCACAGTTATTCTCTGATAGGGAGCTCCTTTCTGGTAAGGACAGGAAATGACGTGGTTTTCCTGGCTTCAGACACTGAAAAATCATGGATTAAGTCCATCCTCAACACATCAAAAATAATAATTAAAAACTCTTTCAAAATTTTATTTTCGTCTTGGGTTTTGAACTCTGTATGTGCTCATATGACACTTTTAAATTATTTTCAGCCATAAGTAGATATTTTAGTTTTTAACTAAAACTGGAATTACGTTTGGCTCCTCTTCTCCAAGAGCTGAGGTTTAAGAAAATGCATTAAAGAGAGGAAGGTCCCAAATAAATTGCAGGAGTTGGAAAAACCTATATACAAAAAACATAGAAGATGGAACATGTATTTCTATACTATAAAATGAAACTGTAGCACCAAGAAAATTATTCAAAATTCAGAGAATGAAAGTTAGATATTGATAGCTGATCTTTAAAAGGAATTGTGCAAACATTCAAAATGCCAGTGTTTGTTCAATTTAATGAAAGCAGCAAGAAATACGTTTCTCATTTCACTGCTGCCTGGTATTCACACAGGCTAATTCTCGCTCTGCCAGTGGCTCATTTCTTCAATTACACGATGTACCTTCATTACAGTTGATGTATTATATTAAACAGAAAGTGCCTTATGTTAATATTCAGAAACTTGTTGTTGCCAGGCATCCTCCTTAAAGAAAAAAAAATCTAGAATTTTCTTTTTAATTAAACAGTTGTCTTCAATATGAATAGTTGTCATAAGCTACTGCTATTACCCAAGGGGTAATGTTACCAAAGATCATTACAGAATTATTCAGCAAGAAATCCCACACCTGTATTTATTGAACGTGTTTATATAGAACACATAAAAAGGAGCCAAATTGTCAAGTAGACAGTTCTGTAGTGTGGCCTCCAAAGAGAGGAACGGTGTAGCAGTACTGAAGAAACTTTGGGGAGCTTCTACAGTTTCCATTGTATTCTGTGGAGAAATGAGACAACCACCTGTATCATTTGTATCATCTGCTCCTATGACTGTAACACTCCTCTTTTGCCCTCAGTTTTTCCATGGTGTGTGTTGCAGACATTTGACTCTTCTCATTAACTGGCCTATAAATTTGATGAAGAAATTATGTTACTGGAGAAATCTAGGTAGTTTTAGTGAGAAGCAACGGCAAAGCAGAGAGGGTACTGACTCCTGCTATGAATCCAAAAGCGGCCCTGAGTGAAAAGGGGTAATCTGACTAGGAAACTCAGGGTAGATGGAAAGGCAACTGCCCTGTCACTTTGTACATCAATGTCTACACAGCAGATATTGGATCATATAAACCAAACCTGATCACTTAGAAAGTCTTAGGTAAAGTGGATAGATCATGTAATGAACCTGGTCTTGATCAGTGCCTTTGGACTGGTTCCTGAAAATCTGAAATAGGAAATTTGACTGTGAACTTCACAGTGTGTAGAAATTTCCCCTGCATGATTGATCAAAGCAGAAAGCTCATAAAAAATATGCTCAGTTTCACATGTTTAAGCCTGGAAAAACAGTGAGAAGGTATTTCACTGTGTTTTTCTCTCTTTCCCAGTTCTCTTTGGCTACCGCAGTAATATGCAATGAAATAATGATTTTACAGGATTATTGTGTATTGGAAAACAAAACAAAAACCAAACCAAAACCAAACCCAAACCAAAACAAAAACAAACAAAAAACCAAACAAAGAAACAAAACCAAAAAAACCCAACCAAAATACCCCAAAGAATGCTTTCTACCAATGGGATTCATTATTTAACCAAAGCAAAACTAATGTGATGATGTGTCCAAAGATGATTCAGTTCATCCTAAAATAATTACCTAAGACAAGTGGGTTAAATTGCCCTCTAGAAATGTCATTCTTTTTCTATTGCCTTCTGAGGGAGCTCAGATGACTAGGTTAGATCATGTTCCTAATTTCTAACAGGCTAAAACTAAGACAGCAGAATATTGCTGTAGATGGTAAAGATAATCTCTTCGACATTTCATGGTATTCAGTGTAACTTTAACACCAGAAGAAGCCTTCAGTTCAGCTTGGTGATGGAAAACCTCTCCTACTGTAAACCTAAAAACAACCTCTACATTATGCAAAATGCTGTAAGGCAAATCTCCCACCATTTCTTTTGTTTTCAGAAGACTAAAAGACTTCAGATTGTCTTTTTTATAAAGCTTTAATAATTGATGCAACTACATTTAGTTGTCCTGGTGATTATGTAGATCTGTTTTTCTCAAAGTCTTAGCTGAAAATCACCCTAATGGAGAGCTAGGCAGAAAAATATGTTTGGCAGGAAACTGTCAGAGAGCTGTTATCTTTACAAAGAAAACCAAACAAAAATGGAGGAAAATATGAGAAAGGAATGTCAGTTCCTGCTGTTCCTTCACCAAGATTATTACCTCTAGAAAGACCACTTTCTAGAACAGCAGTGAGGGAAATAGAGCTGAAATTTATAATGCTTCATCTAAAAGGAACAAAATACTTCAGATGCTGTTAAGAAACATAAGTGATAACTTCAGAAAGATAAAAATAAAAGATGCTTTCATGATATTAAGAATTTTCATTAGGTAAAGATGTAAAGTCATTATGAGGCAGTTTCTACATTAACTTTAACGGAAGAAAAAATCAAAAGAATTAAAGTGAGCCTCGAAAGTGTCTTGAACAGCCTGAAAAAAATATCATAGATTAAATTTATATTGAATTTCTTACCCTTCAGTTGCCTGCTTAGACACTGAAGAAATCCTTAATTTGGGAAGGTATTTGTGGCTCCTCTGTAAGACAGTGAGGTATCTCCATTGCCTTTAAAATTTTCATTGCTTTTCAGATATGCTTTTTCCACCAGTTAAAATGAAAGAGTATGCTGACCAGCATCTGAAGAGATATAAGCATAGCTCTCTGCGAACTCCACTTCCTACCTTACATTATGTATTCTTCTTTCTTGGTCTCTCTTCTTTAATGTCTGCTTTGAGAGTGTTAGAATTATTGAAGGAATTAATTTTCATTTAGAAAATATGAATTTATTTCTCAGATCTGCAAGAAATTTTTCTGTGTGAATATGAGAAAAACAGTTGAGAGCTGAGGTTGAGACATGTTAAACTTGCATTAGTCTTCAGAGCTCAGTTCTGAAGACCTTGCGACAGTTCAGACAACCATTCTTTCCCCCATTCATGTTGATAGATGAATATTTGAATGGCTCATGAATGCTTTAGGAAGTGCCCAATAGTAAATAAAAGCCATGCATCTATCGGGTGATAATGTGAGTCATGCAGTCTGGCTGCTTTTCAAGGCAAATAATCCCTAATAAACACAAGAGTGATTGACAAAAGAATGTACCTTATTACACACGCTAAAATTATTAGAGGTTTTTTTCTTGTTTTCATATTATTAAGATAATACGCATCTCTGTTCCTGGCAATAAACAAAATAAATGATCAAAAGTTTTCCTAAATTTTCTTTTCCTTTTAAGGTTGATTCAAAAAATTTTCCCCACAACACCCTAGGAATCAATTATAACATATAGCCAAATAAAGTAAAAAAGAAAGCTCAGAAGTATTAGCTCTTGGCAACAAATTTCATTAAGTTCTTGCGAGATGTCAGCAAATGTATGCAATAAAGCCTCAAAATGCATTCTAATTAAATATTTTTCTGTACAGAATATGACCTATTACCATGTACTTACCCAGTAGTAGACTTTCCTTAGAATCACAACTACTTCTAGTTATGACTAGTGTTAAAAGATTACTTTTGTACTACAGCAAAAAAGAAGGATAATTATTTGATATTGATAACGAAATAAAATAGTTTATGAATCATAAATCAAAATAGAACATTACTCAGGAATTTTAATAAATGAATAAATGTCCTTTACAATCTTTTATAT
Source organism: Psittacus erithacus (assembly GCA_009867235.2). NCBI lineage: Eukaryota > Metazoa > Chordata > Aves > Psittaciformes > Psittacidae > Psittacus > Psittacus erithacus. Next base: position 138,725 of record WYDI02009968.1, read on the forward strand.
TTGTGTTTCTTTAAGACCACTTTCATATTTATTCTGTTTATCATAATAGGTTTGCCTGCCTATCTGTCCCTGAACTTGTAGTAAATGTTGAACCTCTTACTGATTTCAAACTAATTTGACACAGAGGTGGAAATTTCATAAAGAAACTTTCAAGTACGTCATTAAAATCTGGCTGGATGGAGGAGTATGTGTCCTAATGAAAAGAAAATTACCATAGGAACTTATATCTGATTAGGTACAAAGAATTAAACCAGGAAAGAGTCCCTAAAAAAGACCCCTGATGCATGGCTTCAGTCAAATTTGGACCCTTTGTGATATAAAATTCAATTAATGATTATAGTGATGAGCTCTGGGAGGATTAGTCTCAGTGCTTATGGAACAATGTCTTTGTTTAGTCAAAGTCTGTATGTGCTTGCACCCTTGCAAGAGGACAGTAAAGTCAAGGCAAACTCATTTCAATTACCTTAGTTGAGGACTAAGGTCATATAACATATGATCTCTGCCTTTAAACCGTCACTGACTTCATGAAGTTTCAGACTCAGACACGTCTCTTTATCAGAGTCAGGGCTTTTTTAATGAATTCCCCTTGCCTGAAAGAAGTTTGCTTTTTTCTTAACCTAGATTGTTTTAAAAATGCTGAAATCAAATGAGGTGAACTTTGAAGGCTCTTAAACCTTCACAAGATTCCACTGGATTCTACGCAGATATGAAATGTAACAGCCCAAGATGCATAGCGAGTCTAACAATTATTTACAGTTCTCTTCTTGCTTCAAGCTTTACAAATTTAGGAGCTAAACTGTGTCTCTCAAGTCATGAATACAAAATATGCAAAATAGCTTCATTCTTTTCTGATAGTAGAAGACTACAGATGTCAGTCCTACATCCCTAAATTTTTATTTACTAAGCAAAACCCAGCTGTCCACCTGGCTATGAACAAATATAGAAAGATAATTTAAATTACCTTGGCACCCATGATGCAAGCTAGCTAGCACGTTGTGTGTATTGGCAATGGAGATTAATGCCTGTTTAACGTACATGAAAGAAAAACAAGACACTTTAGTTGAAGTGCCAGGGGTTAAAACAGCCAAAGTTGGGCCTGGAATGTATTATTGTATTATTCTTTCATAGTGCAGCAGGCAAAATCTTCTTAAGTTAATTCAACCTGAATGAACACAGCCATTTGTAGGCAAGGTATGCCCAACTGCATCATTTGAATTAATTTTTAATTCTAGTTTCATCCCTACTTCAACTAGTAAGGAAAAGGTAAAAATGTTTTTGAAAGTATCAGAACATTTTGCATAATTTTACTTACCATAGTAAAAAGCTAGCAACAGTTATAATAGAAATCTGAAATCATTGGCCATATATTCTCTAAGACCTCCAGTCCTGTGAATGAGAATAAAAATGGGTCAGATATGTACCTCAGAGCTAAGAAGAACAGAAAGTAAATGGTTAAAAGAGTGTTTTGCTTTCTTTAGTAAGGTGGCCACACATCCTTATATTTTATGGATTTTGCTTATTGATATTTTTAAAAATCAGATTTTGATAGCATATATACATATTCTTGTAATACATAGTAAGTTCTCACTGTAAAATTCTTTTAAAAGTTCTAAAAATATTTTTATTTTACATATTGTTCATATATACTTAAACAATATTGCAAGATTATTTAATATTTTAATGATAATTTATAACTATAATACATCCATACCTCAAGCAATTTGGCAGTCTTTAACTGGAGCACTGATAGTGAAGTATCTTACTTCATATTCCTTGACTTTATGAGTAGAACGTGTTGCTTGTTTCTTTCTCATACTACACCACTTCTGCAGAGGAAACAACATTGCTCATCACATTGCAACCTTTGGAGGCATCAACCATGTACAGCAAACTCCAAAGGACCACTTTGGTTTAGTAGAGACAAGTTTGCATCAATTTTTAAGGAACTTGCAGAAAATAGCTTGAATGAAGTACCTGGAGGAAGCCTCAAGCTTTTTGCTCAGAGCTCTACTAGCAGTATTTAGAACATACTTGTAAATAAGCAATAAAGAAACTAGTATTTTAGAAGCACACACCCCTTTCATATCGCCAACCAACGTATATGAAGCAGGGTGGCAAGGAGGAAAGCTAGTGAGAGCAACAACCAAACAAGTGTGCTCAGCAGCAAAACAAACCAGCACTTGCAGTCTAAGTAGGTGACTCATATAATAGAAAATGAGATAATTAACAGAAATAGAGCCCCAAACTGAGGACAGTGGAAAAAACTGAATTCTGTCACTTCAGACTGAAAGAGTGTCTGTGGTGATTGTTTATCAGAAAGTAAAGAGCAATACAATATGTGTATGTATAAGTATGCAATTTTGCAAGCATTAAAAATTTCCTAGTTTTTGGTAGCGCCATGTCATGGGTCTTGTGCCTCCAGGCTTTTGGGGGATAGTGTTCAGAGAAACCTCAAGGAAAATCTGCAAGCTATTAATGTAAGTGAAATGTTCTGAGAAAGGGGCAGAATATATATGGATGCTCAAAATGAAGGAATTCACAGGCCAGGACAGAGGCCAAAAGCTGAGGAAAACAGGCAATATAGAGCAACATACATTCTGCAGAAAATAATATGGAAATCTAAAGGAATAAAAATCAGCTTCTGGGCTAAAATACAAGTGACCAAAAACTGCAACCCTCTTTCTACCCAATTAATTGCACAGTTTCTTCAGGAAGAAGCAACTGAGAAAGTCAAAGCTGTACCTGGAGAGAAGGCTTCTTGTGATGTGATTTGCGCGCCTGTTGCCAGAGAGCTGCTGTGCTCGTTGGGGGGCAAAAAGAAGAAAAGAATAGCTAGTTTAGGTGTTGCTTGACAACGACTTTATATTATTTTCTTTTCCATTGAGAAAAAAGATGGAAAGAGTGAAAAAATTTAAAATAGTTGTGTTTGGGGGGTGGGTATAAAATTTTTTTTTTTTTTTTTTTTTTAAAAGAAAAAAAAAAGGGAGAAAGAGAAAAAATTTTTTATTTTGTGGTGTGGGGGGGGGGGGGGGGTGAGGGTGGTTTTTTTGTAGCTTTGGGTTGTTTGTTTTTTTTTTTTTTTTTGTTATGTTTTGTTTTGTTTTGTTTTCTGGTGAATGCAATAAAAGAACAAGGGGGAAAATAGTGAAAGAGTAGTTTTAAAGAAACAGCAGGTTTGAGATAAGAACAGGTAATGCCATAGCAGGCCTGAAAAAATACCAGTAAGCACAAATACATCTGAAGTTTTGGAAAATAAGTTCAAAAACTACTGACTTGAACTATAACTTAATATAACTGCTGCAGGCATGATAAAATTTGAGTAAGTACGAACAGGATTGTAAAGATAAAAATAGGTTTGGATCCAGTGTATTTCACAGAAATTATGATTAGTCTACAAATTCATCAGCAGTAGTGCCTGTGTCTCCTTATTCTGTACAGAGCCAGGCACTGTCTTTTGTGTTTAATAGTTTGCAACAATAGTAATATGTTAGGTTCTTAAAGGATTTTCATTTCCAATGGCAATTTTTTTACAAGATTCAAACAACAAAAGTGACAGTTTAATGACTGAAAGAGTTTGATTTTGTTTCTTTAGATATAGAGAAATATTACATAGCAAAACTGAAACTACTATTGAAAAGCAATGCAGGGAAATCATCAAGAGATGAAAAAAGTTCCTGTCTTGGAATCACACTTTTAGGTAAGTATATTAGTTTGTACATATCGTGCACACATAGATACACATTTTAAGAGTTCAACTAATTTTCTGTTTCAAACACTGACTGAAGAAGATACTTTACTTTTGGTGCATGAGGTTGTAAAGTAGCCTTTGAGTTTGATTCTTTTTCCAAAATAGATGGATATTTTCATGAATTCCACAGCTTGCAGTTTATGGGTTTGTTTTTAAATGGCAATTTCCAGCGGCCTTGCTCATCCTACTTTGTTCATCCCATAATATATCTTCTTGTTTCTCCACAAATTAAATTATAATTCCTAATTCTATCTCTGAATTAGCTTCCCACAGAGATCTTTATTATAACAAATGCAGTTGTTATAACTCATTTTAACAATTTAGTCTATAAATTGGTAGAAAGTACTTTATGGTTTTCTGTTAGTGAACAGTGCTTAGTTTTAAAGGGAATTTACATATATTATATGCATTGTATACTGACTGATAATTTTTTGCATGTCTGCCATTACAGTACATTAAGCATGTAATAATGCAGCAAATAAGAATGTCAGCAGCAGAACTGGATATGAATTTGAAAGAACTAAGACCGAAGAGAAAGAAATCATATTTTTGTGAAAAAATAGAATTATGTTGATGTTTTAGTGTATGTGGAAATGTATTCTAATAAATAGTGGGATTTCAAAGAAAAACTGCTGCCAGAAGTGTTGAAAAACTGACTTATGACATAGAGTGCTTACCCTGCAGGCAATTCTGAGTGATATGGCTTTATTTTTAGTTAGATAGACAGGCACACTAATAGATCTATATTTCAAACTACTCTTTAAGACTGGAAATTATTAAAATGTATATTGTTTATTTCCTCTCGCTCTTAACGTATCCTTAAGCTGTCAGGACGCAGTCAGGCAGAAGTCATCTGCTCCCAGGCTGGGTGGCTGGCAGGGCAGTTTGCCATCAGCAAGGGTGCAGCCCTGCAGCACCCATGCAGGGTGAGCAGGGCAGGGATGGTGGCAGTGTCTGGGGAGAGCCACAACCCAGCTGCCATTCTCAAGCAGCTCTTTCAAAGAAATTGATACCAGGTTGCTTGGAGGCACCATCGGAGGGAATGGGCAGCTAGCGTCCTTGGTGTGGGAAGAGACAGCAGACCCAGCTGTGGCGCTCGGAGTCTTGATGCAGGCAATCTCTCTTATCTTTGTTTCTGTCTCTTCTAGATTGACAATGCAATGTTTCTTTTTATATAACTTTCACATACCACACTTTTTGCTTGCTGAACCTCTGGTTCGGCTTAGAAAAAAGTAAGTATGATTGGTTTTTTACTTGTCAATGCTACATTTCTCAGAATTTTCCATCATCTATATCGGCATGCTGGGTTAAAAAAATACTTCACAATATTCTTTTTTAGGATGCAAAATGCCTTTTAAAGGGGAGCATCAGGCATTTATATGTCACTACCCTTCTATGAACAAACAAAAAATTTTGTGACTGTGCCTGAGATCTGAGCCTCCAAAGTCAGAATTTCCACTCCTAATGATTAATTCTTTTTCTGCATTCTCTAATTCCTTATTCATCTAATTCATTGAAGTAGGATTGATAAGGATGAAGCAAATTCACAGCCTTTAAATCCTCAAATGTCCAAGTTCCTCTCTAAGAACAGAAACCTTGATATCACTTCTTAGTTCACAAATCCATCAGTGCTAGGAGATTATTTTAAAGCAGGGATTACACAATGCCCCCTCAATCATACCAGTCTTACAGTTTTATGAGCAAAAGTATTGGCAGTCTTCATCAGAATAAAGCCAGTATATCTATGTGTCTTTACCCAAAATCCTTCATGCCATTTGGGCAGGAACATTCCAAACAACTGAAAGAAAATCATTGAGTGATACCTTTTGGCATTTTTATGAAAAGTGCATTTTCATCATCTCAGAAATTTTTGCTCAGACACCATCACAGAAGATCACTTGAAGTAGAATTTATTAATGTCTGAGTAATTTCATCAGAGGTTTGTTTAACAAAACACAAGCAGACTAGATTATTCTCTCTTGTTTAAGATGGAAACAAATTTCTCAGGGCTCCCTGAGATACGACAGAGTCCAAAGAGAGCAGCACAAAAATCTGTAAGTCAAAACACATACAAATGCCATAAAAATATAATTCTTTTAGTGTAAATAACTCACTGAGTTCACCCAGTTTGATCTAATCCTTTTTTATGGAAGTCATAGCAACAAAATCTAGGAAACAACTTCCTTTTCAGAGATGTGAAATCGTCTCTCACCTGCAAATCTGACAGTCCACAGGAGGGGAGGTTGAGCATGGAACATTTAATTGCAACCGTATCACTACTCATGACAAAAAATCCTTTTGAAGTCATTAAAATCGTTGCCTGACAGCAATCTAGTATGCTTCCTCTCTGCTCTCTAGGAATAGTTGGTTTCCATTTCAGATGATTTTGTTCAATTAGGCTGTGTAAAAAAGTAGGACACCAGACAATAGAAACATTTTTCTTTTCAAGAATGAGCTCTCGGTACATTTTGAAGAGATCAATGGCTGAGGGACCTAAAGTTACTTATGTTACCCAATCTGAACCTCTGCTTCCCAATTCCAGCATCCAGTATTTTCTATTCCCCTTTTCTTTAATACTCAGAATTAGATTGAATGTCATGTGTTTGTGTAAGAAGTTCATACTGTTTTTAAAAGGATTACTTCTAAAAGTACATTAATTTTGAAATCACATCATTGTACCTCCAAATGCCTAAAATAGAAGCCACAGGCTAGGCAGAAAGAGATATGTTATTTTATTAAGACAGAAAAGTTAATTAAGATTTCCTACATTCTTACAAGTTGAGAGGAAACTTCCTCATGTCAAATGCCCCTGAACAGGAGCAATTGCCCTGAGAGATTTTTGAAAACTTTGCCCAAAACCAGCACTGTACAAGCTAGAAAAAATTAAATATCTCTTGCAATTTCCTTTCTAGGTATTAAGGGTTCTTATGAAGCTAATTTCATGGCATATTGCCTAGAAGTACTGAAAATCCAATCTCAATATATACCAAATTACAAAAACCCATTACATGCCAAATAAGTTATGCAAGTAGTTGTCTGGCTAAATTGAGCCCCAAGTTGTTTTCCAAATGGATATGATCTGGGGTGCAAACTAGGTCTTCTGTTCATGATAGATGGCAGTCATTTACCTACTACTTTCATTATTACTAATTAAATCTTTTCAAGTTTATGGCTTAAAATATCTTTGTTCCTGCTTTTAGATCCATATTACCTCAATTCAAGGTCAAAATGTGATTCTTCTATTCCACTTCAATTATAACAATAATTTTGAAGATTGACTGAGATATTGATTTTCCCATACCTATTTAAAGGTAGCGCATTTGTATACGTATACATGTATTCACACACACACAGAGGTACATGCACAATGTTATATACATACCTAATGTATTTGTATTTGTATGTACATGTGTACTTGTATGTTCGTATGTACACATACACACATGTGCAGAAACCGGGAAGATTTTCAAAAGTAAAGAGGCTGGTTTTATACTCGGTCCTACTAAAGATCAACAAACTTGGGCATCTGAAATCCAAATTGTACCAAAAATTGTACCTCTGAAAAATATTCTCCGTAAACACCATCTTCACAGTTAATAGTCAATAGAGTAATCCTGTCTATGGAAATAAAAAGGGCTTAGATTTTACTCCAGGAATTACACTGCAAAACTCCTACACTTTATTGGAAATGAAAAATGAAACAAATTGTGTTCCATTTGCTGTATTTTCTCTTTTCTAGATGTAACAATTACATCTTTATTACTCATGTGCATGTCTTTTCTTTCCATAATTTTATCCTAAATGCAGTAGCATGTGTTAAAAAATTTAATACAGGAGAAAGTAGGGCAAAACCCATGACTGTTATGCCATAGTTCTCTTACCATTCTTTAGAAGAGGATAGGAGGCGGAGGAAACTAGTGTTAAGTTACCTAATTAATATTGTACTATATGAATAAAAAGTAAAATTTTGTCTACCTGGAGTAGACAACAAGCCAATCTGTTTGTTATTGGTTTTCAATAGTAAATCTCTATAAATTGCATTTTTATAATGAAAATATAGAACAATTTGTAGTATTTTGTGAGAAATGTGACAATTTTTAACAGCATATCTTTGTTAAAATATCTTCATTTTCAGCTGAAAAATAAGCAATTTATTTTTCTGAAAAGGGGGGCAGTTCTTATCTGATGACTTCAACTGCTAATCTCTTGATACTGAAACCTGAACATCTTACTTCCCTAAGACAATGCTTCCCAGTTGCACAAAGTCAAAATGGCTCCTGCCCATGCCACAGACTGTTCTCACAGTATTTTTCAGTCCTGTGTGCACATGGCATTGTGCATCAGTCCAAATTCTCTATTTCATGTCACCTTCTCTCTTTCAACTTAATCTTTTCTACCCTCAGTCCTCCTTTGGGTTTCACTTTTTCAAACTTTTAAGTTTTTCCTTCTGTAGTTCCGCAGTACTGTTTTCCTATCACTCCTCCCTACTTCTTTTCCTTTCTTTTCTATCCCTTCTCTAAAACCAGACCAAGTCCTGGTCCCCTTGTAGATGGACTTCTGTCCCCATCCACACAATCTTCCTGTCCCTGCTTCCCACTTACGCATGGAAAACTCTGCTATTGCCTCCAATGCCACTGTCATGCTTCAACCCATGTTAATGACTCAAAGTTTCTTGCTATGTTCTTATTTAATTTCAAACATGTACAAATTGTCTTGGTCTCTCCACTTCCTGGCCCTTGAATTTTGATTTGAGTGTCCTCATCTAGCACTGAACTCATACTTGTTTTTCTTAAGGAAAGCAGTATTTTTATCGTACTGCTTTGTATATCACACTTTCTTTGTATAACCTCCAATTTCTTTGCCAACTTGTCATTTCTGCTATTGCAGAACACCTAAGCCTTCTCTTCTGTTTTCCTTTGCTCCAAGTTGCTGTTAATTAGGACAGACTAATCTCACCTAATTTTATCTGTCTAAAAGTCAGCATGTAGCTTGAGCTGTTCATCCTACTTTTAAAGTTCTGAAGTTACAATAGAAAGGCAGTTTCAATGACTGATTCATGTTACTTGTATATCTCAGGATAGAAGGACATCTGTAGAGGTATTTACTTTTCTATATTAATTATCAGATGAGTTTACACAGCTAAATTACATTACATATTTATTTTTAAATAGGTAAAATGAATCCTTCTAAATATAAATTCCAATTATAAAATTTCATCCCCTGACTTTTCCCCTTACAATCTCCCACACTTATTCTAGAGTTCTGTATAACAAAATATTTTCAATTTCTAAATTGAGTTTTAAAGAAATTAATGATAATTTGCCAATAGTCTAATTCTGTTTCTGATAACATAATAGATTATTTTTTTTTTTTTACTTTGTTACTGTTGAAAACATCTATTTGTTGTTCTCCTGTGCCTTCTCACTGTTGTTATTGGGCTGATGATCAGGATAGTTGAAAAGTATATTTGCCCTATAATGAGGATGATTTTAATTAATTTTTGAATATACAGTTGCTAACCAGGAATAAAAAAAGTCTACTATTAATAGAAAAGGCTGGACAAATAAGACTGGTAATTAGTATAAATTTACAGTTGCTTAGACTTGAGAAAAAAAAATAGTGAAGGAAATCTAGCTATTCTACACATGACACCTTCTCCTTCTCCCCAAACAATAAAAAACACAGTTTACTGATTGTGTTCAATGTCTGCAGACAAGAAATATGAAGTATAAATAATTAGGTCTGGAAGGCTTACTATTTGATCAACAGAACTACGTATTTGACATAATGCACAGTTCATAATATAATACCCATAATACTTCATAATACACAATTCATATTACTGTTAACAAATATAATACAATGGCAAATATAGAATAAGTATTAATTGATATTCTGAATAATTATTGACATAAAATATTAACCCCCACAAAATTAAAACCCAATGCAATTGATATTTATATTAATATAAAAGGTCACAAACTGAACAGGGAAGAAAATTTTGCCATCTCTCTCAAAGACTCAGATCTGCTCAGAAGTCCAGAATGTTGCTAGATCCAAAGTCAGATGGTGCATAACAGCAAGAGATGAAAAATATATCATACTAAGGATTATGATGAACCACTAAGCCAAGCAAGCCAAGATATAACTTCTTGTAAAGAAGGAATAAAATTCTCTGCGTCAGGGAACTGACTGGTTTTACAGGGACATTGAGTGAACATACGTTGAGAGAAGAATTTTGGAAGTATTCAACAGATTAATGTAATGAGCTGATAGGGAAAGTAGAAGATGCAACAGAAGAGTGGGGTTTTTTTTCCTCCTCACTACAGAGTAATTGAAAAAGGCTGAATGCAACTTGGGCAACAGTGGTCCTGAGTCACTGAGGAAGGAAGATAAATAAATAAAAAAAATGTGTAATAAAGGTGTCTTAAGACAGACTTCAATAAACTCTCAGGAACTAGAAAATAGTATTCCCTTCAGAGAAAATAAAAGGCAAAACTAAGTAAGTGAGATTTGACAGTTTCTTAAAGAAATAATATTAAGTACAATTACTAGCTATTTTTTAAGAATTGGATTGAGAAATGCCTGCATTGAAGATAGGGGCTTCTTAGATCTTGTGAAGCATGAGTGAAGGTGCAGAAGATAGGGAAAAGAGAACAGACCCACCTTTTTCTTTTTAAGGGGGAGCTGGGAAAATTATAGTCAGCTAAATTGTAACTGATGGAAAATACTGCAGCAAATAATTAAACTATATATTATCAAATAGAATATATAAGCAGATAGAATGTAGCAGGAAGATGAGCAACTTCCAGCACATTTGTAAAAAATTTTGCTCTCACTGTTCTAATTAGTAGCAGAACTAATTTTGAATTTCTGCAATCTGTTACTACATAGGTATAAAATATAGTGTCCAGAAAAACATCTAAATCTGCCATTGGACAATATGTCATATTAACATGAAACACATTAAAAATGACAACGTAGTTATGCGTATGAATTAATGGATTTGTTAATTTCCTGATATTTACAGATCTACCTCCCAATACCGTCATCAGAACTGACACTATAGAACATCTTTTCAATTGTTTAAATAGATTGATCATCAACAGACTAGAGGAAATCAGATTTTATTCTTTTTCATCAGTAATATATACTTCCAGAAAAGGAGCTGGCAAAAGCAGAGAGAAAAAGGTCTTTGGACTAATTTAGTTGAGAAAGATATTATTGCTCTCAAGGTTGACTTACACTTTATGATCAAAAGCACTTAGAGTAGATAAATGTCTAGATCTTTGGATGCAAGAAAAGCATGTGCATAGAAATTCCTTGCCTATTAAAGCAAGAAGTTAAACATTTTTACTGCAATCAGTAGAAAGACAACCGGGAGGGACACACACATTTATATAGTAAACCAGAACAGTTGAAAAGAAATCATATATACAGTCTAATAAAAGTTTGTCTTACTGCCAAGAAGTAAGTGTTTATGCCAAAAATGTTCTGGAGCACAGCTGCCAAAAAAAAAAAAAGGCTGAAAGCATTATGAAACACACTAAATCTATGCACAGAGGGGGCTTAGCAAAGGGAAAAAAAAAAAAAAAGTATATTTATTCTAGGGATTCAAGTATATGAAATCATTATGATTATTTTATGCACAGTAAGCAAGGCTCTGAGCGTGCTGGAGAGCATTCAACAAAGCATTCATGTTGCTAAAGAAGCATGCTGGCCCTTAAATTCAGGATAAAGGCTCAAAAAAGCCGCATTTAACTCAAGTGTTTGCGACAAGCTGAACATCTAAAAGGAACAAAACTTTCCATGTATTGCTGGACATGGCTTAATAACATATCATTGTTATTAATAACTCCTGTCATTGCCAAGCCAACTAAGTCGGCTCCTGATGAAGGTGATTCAAGATGCACAGAGTAGGCATTCTGAGATCAGTCTTGAAAAATATGAAAAGTGAGTTGCTATTGCTGCCATGTGGCTTTCAAATGAGAATCTTCATGAGAAAGCTGGAGTCCCTTAGGAAGCCTTCTTAGCCTGCAATTTCCAAAATAGTACTCTAACCACCAGGTTCCGCAGATTGGATCATGAATTCTTAACTTACCTCTTGAAGTCTGACCATTGGAAAAATCAAGACTCAGTGATCTTGAGGAAGGACTCTTCATTAGGGACTATGGTGATAGGACAAGGGTTAATGGGTTAAAACTTAAACAGCGGAAGTTTAGATTGGATATAAGGAGGAATTTCTTTACTGTGAGGGTGGTGAGGCACTGGAATGGGTTGCCCAAGGAA
>WYDI02009970.1:0-38793 GCA_009867235.2 Psittacus erithacus
TGGCTTTCTGGGCTGCGAGCGCACACTGAAGCCGGCTCATGTTCATTTTCTCATTGACCAACACCCCCAAGTCCTTCCCCACAGGGTTGCTCTGAATCTCTTCTATGCCCAACCTGTACCTGTACCTGGGGATATGAGACGATCCAGACGGCCTTACAATTTCAGGCAAAAAACCACAACATATTAGCATGTTACAGTGCATTGTATCCTTGTAATTATTTTGGTGTTTATACTGTTTAACATTTCATGTAGACATTCTGTGACTCTAACAAAGATTAACTTTAGAAGAATCCCATCAGTGCTTGTATGCACTATCATCTTATTTCCTTTCACGAATATACAGCTCTTACCTGTACATGAATAATCATCAATGCGTATATATCCAGTTTTGCAGATGCACATGAAGGATCCTGGAGTATTTACACACATGGTATTCTCACGACAGTAATGCCGTCCTTCAGCACATTCATCAATATCTGTCAGTCAGGCAAAGAGAAACACGAGTCAAATTCAGCAGTATTCTTCACCTCCTCAATACACTGCTATTCACTTCCGCCAGTACTGGGTTAGACTAAAAAGTTATTTAAACAGCAATGCATTTTGGCAAGTTTCTTTGTTTTCTCCTTCATAAAACCTGCTTGAAGTGTTTAAACAACAGAATAAGCATGAGCTTTCTGTGCACAGCTGTGAATGGAGTTACAAAGATTATACTGGCTTACATCTTTCCTTTTGAAGTGCCTACGATGTTATTCCTATGACTTAAATAGGAACAAAAAAAAAACCTGGGGTCTCAAACAGCAGACCAATTGCATCAGCACTGCAATGTCATCCATCACTGTTCCTGTATAGTCACTGCATTCATCAGTATACAAACACACTATTATATGCATAGTATATGCCTTTGATCTAACAGGTATCATTTGGGAAGAAACTCAAAGGAACATATCAAAATCTGAAGAGACACCAGAACTTATAATAAGTTTCTCTTGGAACTCTAAAGTAGCAAATTTGTAAATTTACTATATATAAACACATAAATCTATGTCTGTACGTATCAACATACATATGTATATTGGTACATATACACACATATCTGAAAGGAACCTGAAAGAACCTAATTTATATAAAGAACTGCTATGACAGAAAAAATTGCAACTTGATAAAATACTTGTTGGGGTGGAATACCTGCTGCAGTAAAAAGTCGTAGAGCAAACTCCAGACATAAATCACTGTAGGTATGGAATTCAAAACCTATTTGATTCTGTTACTCCCTTGGGCTGCAAAATTAGATGTATTTCTTGTAGCAGGTTATACATCAATGATAAGACAGAGAAAGCACCACAAATAACAAAAAAAACCCTGCATACGATTATTATGCTGTAAAGAAGAAAAGCTATATTAATTTGGTAGTGCTTAGTAGCACGCTCTTCCTGTATTACCAGTGATAAAGACAGTATTTCTGAGGTGCTCTGTACATCTAGTTATATAGTCATGCAATGTGCCACTGAACCTTGCTACAAAAATATATTAAAAGTCAAAAAGGCGGATTGTTGGCTTGTTTATTTGTTTGGCTTTTTTTTCCCCCTGCTCGTCAGTTTTGATTTCCTCCCTGTTCTCAGTGATGTCTACAGCTTCCAGAGTTGAAAATAAAACACCTGGATGGAAAACTGTCCCAGAGTCTGATGACTGTTCAAAACAATAGACTGGATGTATAAAGTCAAATTAGGGTTGACTTCTTAATGCTGTGATGCTAAATGCCAACAGTGTTAACTCTTGTACTTCTGTTTAGGTTGTATGCTTATCTCCTATTTCTTCATCTCTTCCCAGTGTCTTTAAATCAATAGCTACTTGACAGCTGTAGTCATCGCCTGCTTTTCTGCTTCCCTTTATATTTCCAGAATGAAATTTGCTTTCCAGTACAAAACAATGAGATACACTGAGTGTTAGCAATTCCACAGAAATTCCCTAATTTCATTCAGTTTTGAAAAAGCTGCTGTTTCCCCAGTTTCTCTGTCCAGTGCAACTGTTCTGCTGGATTTTGCTGGAGAAGCTGCGGGCACTTGGCTACGAACAAGGAAGCTGTCCACTCACTGAGCAAATGCTCAGGGTGGAGAGCTCAGTCCACTTTACACAAATTCAGTTCCTTTGAGTTTCAATATACTTTCAGCTGGTTTCCTTCCCTTCTTTTCCCTATAAGCTCTGCTAGCATGGAAAAATCATAGCTTTAGTAGGGTGCTGGTTCAGAAAAGTTAATTTTAAAACTGACCTACATCAATAAATGCCTATTTACAGTGAGCACAGTGAGCATACTACGGCTCAAATCACATTTTGTGAGACTCATCTATGAAAGCAAAAAAAAAAGCGAAGCTATGATAAGACTACCACAGAGGCAGCTGGCTTTGCACAGAAAGTGGAAAACGGCACAGATCTGATGCACAGATGTTCTGTAGAAACATAAATGCAGAGCTCACAAAACCAGCCAGCAGTTACAACATACGCCTCAGCTACTAGCACAGACAATGCAACTTGTGTCTTTCATAATTCTAGTTCACAACTCCATATTAAATTAATGGTGTTGATTTATATTTATATAACAACATCAGTTTTCCAGTAAATTAGAGACCTTATGTTCTTGATGCCAACAGACTGCCTAGGAGCCAGCTTTGGCACCCTCAGAAAATTCTACTTAAAGATCCAAAGCCCCAAAAACGTTAAACAGAACTTTCTGAAAGCTATATTAATGATTGCTTTGGCATGTACACAGACACAGGAGACCCAAAATGCTAATGGTTTTCATTTTGCAGTGAAAAATTTAAAGCCAGAGCCACTTTTATTCAAACCTCCTAATTTAGAAGTGCTCAAAATAAAAGCTTTCGTTTTGCCAACATGCCACATATTGAGATTTTGCAAAATGTTTTATTTATAGCCCACTTTATTTCAAACCCTTTTTCAATTGTTACAAAAAACCAACCAACCAAAAAACCCCAAAATCCCACAAACAAGACACCACAACTGATCAGATGACCTTTGAAGGGTTTCATTTGAACAAATCTGATAATGTTTTTTCTCAAACTGATTTGCAAAGACATCGTCCAGTTTTTAAACCCTCACAGGAATACAGAACTCTTTCCCAGCTATACAGAGGGCAAAGGAAATAAGATGATTATTACTGCTACTGTCACGTTATTATCTTACATTGGTGCCAAAAGACCTTAATCAAGTGTCAAAACTTCACTGCTCTACACTGTGGGTGCACAGCTGATAAGCTGCTTTTACAGTTTACAACTTTAGCAATAAATCGTATTGCCACTGGACACAAAAGAGAATTAATACAAAAAGCGTAAAGTAGCAGTCTAATGACAACTAGTCACACAGAGACCAAGCACTCTAAAACTATGGGATTCCATTCCCTCCTTAGCACTCCATATGCATTATGTTAAGGTATTACACATCAAGAAAGACTGAACTGGGGCAGGGAAAAAGCTCAACATCTGTTCTCTTTCAAAGCTACCAAAACAGAAGCCTTTTCATCCTGCTTACTGGTTAAAACACTGGCATAGCTTTTTATCCACCTTCAGATACAAATGCACTAACTACAACAGAAAACCTGATGCATTTCAATATCTAAGGAAGACTACAACATTTATCTTAATTTTCTCCTTCCAAAAAGCCTAGTTAGCATATTAATGCACATTAATGTCTTACTGTTTAGTCAGTAAGATGCTAAAATCAGTTCAATAGGATGAATGCACCACTCCAATGGCTCTACACATTCAACAATAAAGACTTGTGTGCTTGAAGTTTGTGATGTGATACTGAGCCACCAGCTGTGATGTACAGAAAACAATGTAGTCATGGAGATCATCAACCTGCTTTATTCCCAGTGGAACAGACAAAAGAGGCATCTCTGGGAAAATTGGTTAGTGCAAAAGTGTTTGGAATCTGCACTTCAATGATTTATTTATACTTGCAAAAACATCAAAACTGAGGAAAAAAAGTCTTCCTTTATCCCCTCAAGCACTCAAACAAAATTTATGCAAAACATATAACCCAGGAAAAGTTTCCCTCTACCCCTTCCTCCTGTACCTTAGTGAGTCTGCTTCCCTAGAGTGAAATTCAACACTTATGTTTTACAATCCCATTAGTAAGAAAAGAGCTTGACCTGCAATCTACAAATCATTGTTGACCAAAGCCTCATGCTAACAAAAAAGCTCCTCCTTAGGCCCCACTATCCATCATTGCCTTTATTCAACACAAAAGCCTGCCGGAACAAATGAGTCTGGTACTAAGTCAGTAAATCTGGGCTGTAAAGAAAGGAGGCTGTTTCCAGAACTTTATGGATAGTTTCCTGCCTCCAGCCATTTCCTTTAAAACTCAATGGTAGCTAGCATCAGTGATCTCCCCAGTCGCACTTACAGAAGCATATGGTGAGCAGAGAGATGCTCTTGCAGGATTTTTGCAATAAATTATATTAAATATCTAAGAAGAGAGCAAACAGGAGCATAAAAACCTTTATTTATAAATATTTAATAAATGCCTGAACACAAAAGCAGAGCAGATTATGCCTACAATTTAAAAACAAAACAAAACAAAAAAAAACACATTTTTTATGCTAATGAAAGGTTCTGTCTTCACAGCCCTTAAATATGAAACCCTATATTTACCTGCTGAAGAGGTTAATGGTTTTCCACCTGTCCCACATAACATCATCAGCAAACCTCCATCCTGACCTGAGGGCTCCACTGTTAAGAGCAAGAGTTTCATTTACCCATCATTCCTGTGAATCTTGGGCCTCTCCTGAAGGAGTTTTCTAGAAGTATTTGGAATCTTGGAGGGTTCTGCTAGGAACCCCAAGGATGGATGCCAGTTAACAATGGCTGGCATAAAGGATCTTCAGCCCCTTATTTTTATCACTACTGACCTGACTCGCACAGAAATAAACATGCTGGGAAAGGCTGAGACTTTCTCATCTGGTCCCTGATCTATCAGGCATCACAAAATCAGCAGATGTTGCTCACCCATTAGGGAACTATGAAAGAGTCACAAACAGTGACCTATCACAGCAACCAATACAATTGAAAAAGGTAAACATAGATTTAAAAGAAATACAACCTATCCTGGACAGGGTTACAAAGGAAAATAAGTTCTGTCCTTCTTCTTTCTGTCTTTTCTCTATTGACAATAGACCTTCTTTTCTCACCTTCCTCTAACATCAAGCTTCTCTGCCATTTTCCTTCCTCACCCACTTTCTACTTGAGTAAGTCTGGTCCTACCTCCAATCTTCCTCAACTTGTCTTTCCTCCTGTCTTCAACCCATCCCCTCAATAGCTCCTCCTCCTTAAAAAAAAAAGATAGACTATAACTTTGATAACCATGATAACCAGCTTACCCATCTGTGAAAGTATTGGGGTTTTTTTCTTTCACCACCAAACACCTTAATTCATCCTCAGATTCTCCCCAGTTGCTTAAGTGTTTAGTACATTAAAACTCCCCAGACTATTGCTCCAGTAAGAATGGTCTTAGTAGGCTCTCTCCCACCTCCCTGACCATATTTCCAAGCTCATATTCTCTCCAGGCTCCCTTCACTTTCAGCTACAACCTGGTTTCAGTTTGTCAAGTGCTTTAATTTCCACATTATCTTCCTATACAGATATATATATATCTGTATAGGATATATATAGAGTATATATATATACACATATATATATGTGTGTGTGTATATATATATATACTATATATAGGCTCTTGCCTATACACTTTCTTACTTCCTAAGAGGACAAAATATGTCTGAGCACTAGCACAGCCCTCACTCCTTCTCTTCCCATTACTATTTCTAGGCTTTCCATCACTAGGCAAGCCCATGGTTTAACTACTACTGCAACTCCAGTCAGTCACAAACCGATCACCGCACTTTTGTTTTGCTTTGCTCTCTTAAATCAAGTTCAGCAGTTTTTCCAACCGACATATTCCACAAAGGATGTTAGCAAAAACTTCAGCCAAAATTGTGTATTTGCTCTGAACCTTCTGCGTCATTTATTCCAGCTGACTGCACCACCATAGGTGTCATCATCACTCATACCCTCTATAGATAATCTCTGACTTTTCCTTCTCTTGATATATATATACATCTATCCTTGCGCGTTTAGTGTTATCAATTACCAACAGCCAGTAAAAGCCTAGCTCCAACAGTAAAATTATTGAGTGGTCATATGTGTATGATCTACTTCTTAAACTGCAGGAGGTTTTGTTGTTTGGGGGTATTATTATTCTTTTCACCTCCATTTCTGCAGTCATGTGTCCCTCGTCTCTTAAAAGAGGAAAGCCCTAAAGCCTAATGAATCACAATATAGCTAACCTTGTGTACCTACAGCAAGAATACACCCCATCTATTGAGTTAAAACATACAAAAATAACCTCAAGCATACACAAAGACCAAGGAGAAAAAATAAAGTAACCTTCCACCATCTGCTCCCAGAAAAGAATTTGGGCCACTAACAGCTCACTGCAGCAATTCATAGGGAGGGAAGAGAAAATGGGCAGCTACATGTGTCTATTGATTTTTATTGAATTATTAATGGACCTTAAGAGAAACTGTATGAGTTGTATTATAAGTGCTAGCACCATTGTAATTGAGCTAATAAGAGGTTGTTATATCTTCACTAGACTCCTAAGCATGAATTGGACTAAAAATAAATTCTAATTATTGGATCTTCACACAAGGTGTGTTTTTGACTTGCCCATAACTAGACTGCATAGATAACACATGCACAGATTGTACACATCCTGGTGCTTGTCCCTTCACTTTATTTTAAATCTCTGATCCTTGCTTAAGTTTGTGATTTCTCTGTCCATCTCCCGCAGCCTGAGAGGGGGCTACTGGGATGGAACATACTCTTAAAATAAAAGCAAAGTCATTCAAGGTCTACATTCCTTGACAGAAGCTCTATATAGCTTTGAAAGGACGCAATACAACATTACAGCACTTCAGAAATATCATTTTTTAACAGTACAAAGAGTTGTTTTTATTTCAGCTTGCCCCAGTTTTTGGAAAGGAAGACAGATTGTTGAGAGAAAACTGTCCTTGTTAAACATGCAGCAGGAGATACTGTTCAACAGCTACCCATGCAAGTGAGACCCTTGGAAGCAAATGAAATCTTCATCTCAGTCTCATGAAAACATCACTGGACACCACATACATTATGTAGTTTATATATATATAAAACATAAATATATATATATACATGGAAAAAAAAAAACCTTAGGAAATTTTTGCAAACAAATATTGTCTGCCATCATGTAATGTTTTACTTGGCAAACTGCATCTTCTTACTATTTAGTATCTTATAATTAATGCATATGGTAGTGCATACATGATAAAACAAGAAATTATATATAGCTATCTGTCAGACATGAAAGCGTCCTGGGGGGCCTTTCCTTAGGCACCAAATAACTAGTGTGATGTACTGGCATACTGAGAATAAAAAGGATGTTGTATATGATTAATTAGTGAATTCTAAAAATCAAGCTTACCAAGACTCCAATTCATGATCCATCCCCCTTCAGCACAGCACTCAGTTAGAAATAGGTCTTTACATTTGAATTGCAAAATAATCTCCCCCCCCCCCCCTTAATAACAGTTTCTCATCATTTCGAACTGGGAATGTCAAGAATTTAGACATACTTGCCACTGTTAGTGTTTTTGTTTGCCCCTATTCTAAAAGGGGAATAAGGAGCACGTATGTTTTTTATACAGAAATCACAAATATGTATCAAATTCTTCTTAAGAAGAGGCAGCACAGATTGTACTGCATGTGGGTATTTTAAAACTCCTTGCTAGAAGCCAGATGTATACACAGTACCTGTAAGCTGTGGTAAGACCCCTGTGGGTGGGTTAGACTGTATTTGGGGTTTGAGTAGGGTCTAAAGCATGCAGCACATTCCTGCAAGCTATCCATTAGATTACTGCCTGTTCTACAGGAACAAGTGCTGGTATCACAACTCAGCTGCCTCTCCAATGCTGTCACACTACTTAGAGGAGCGTAACAGATATAGTCACTGTGGCTGGAATTGCTCTGCACTCTTCATAAAAGAATATTTATTTTAAGTCTGGTTTGGTTTAATGGCAGGCATTTCTGTGTTTTTGTTACAGCTCTTGGGATCCAGATTCCACATATTGTTAAGACATGTCGCACTTTTAGACTGAGGTTTTTAAATTATGAAAGAAACTCAACAAACTGCCTGTGAGCACTTTTTTCAGCGCAGTGACAGCACCTGATTCTTTCAGGAGCCGCCTCCCAGCTCCTAGTGAAAACTGAAAAGGACGGAAAACAAGGCCAAAATGAAGACTTTAGTTCGTTTTCTTTTTTGCTTTCAGGTTGCTGACTTAAGCAATTTGTATGAAAAAATTCATCTTAATTTCCCATTTGAACCAAAATACAACATACACTTTCACTGCCGGTGGAAAAGGGCTGCTCTTGGTACAATAAAGCATCTCCTGGCAGCACAGAGTTTAAGAGTTTCCAAGAGGCTCCCTTTATATGATTAGTTTCGGCTTTTTTTATCAAAATAACTGTCTGTACTGGCTATGGGTAGGTGATAGAATCAGTGTGAACATACTGTCTGTAGAAGTAATTAAAATCAAATAACACTGAATCACTTCCTGCAATTTGGACACCTACAAACTATCCCACTGCTACAGGCAGTTGTACTATCTGTACCCCAGTATGCATCGCATTCTATGAGCTGGTGTCAGGGATACTACTTGCACACTTTAAGTTAGAAATATGCTTCAGTATCTTCCTGTGTAAGCACTGTGGCAGAGAAGAAGGATATGGCTCACTTTGACACACTGACACATTAGAAGTGGCTTGATAATTCTTCCTATTTAGATTTCTCAGTAACATAATGATGGAAATAAGATGACACTGCCTTTGCTGAGAAGAATTATTAATAATTGATACTATATTAATGCCATTTAATATGAATGTTTAATTTTAATATTAATAATGTTTAATTACTTTTTAAATAGAGAATTGGAAATAACATTCTGCCCTCCTGGAGTGAAAGTTTTTCTTTCTGCTTGATTAGTTTTTCGACACAACCCAAAAATGACAAGGCAATGACTCAAACACTGCCATTTGACGAAGATGGAAACCTTCATTTCGTAGCTATACGTGCTACTATTGTCACATCACACTTACAAAAAAGAATTTATGTATGAAAGGAGAAGCTTGGATAACCTTCCCAGTTTCACAAAACTGACAGTCCTCCTAAGTAGGACTCTCGCCCAAAATATATGGTGCATAGCTAGCAAATAGCCCAGTACTGGTTATTAAAAACCCAGAGGACTTAATAGAATAATTTTTAACACTCTGGGTTTTATCTCCATTAGAGAAGTCCCTATCTTACTTATGCTCTTCTCAATATTACATTTGCTTCAAGAAGAAATGTATTGTTGATTACTTGGCCAGTATGCTGCAACACACATCCTACCACAATTTGATTACTTCTGTTTCCCTTCTGTGAGAGTTCTTCTCTTCACTGCAATCGGTAGAAATCAGACTCATTCTGAAAAGGCACTTTACTTTTGTAATCCAGTAGTTACAAACAAGATTAACAGTAAGATTACCAACAGATTGTACTAAGTAGGTAAGTGAAGAAGTGCAATGTTTTTATTGTTGGGGAAGAAGGCTGAATAATGCATTAGTATTTTTACCAGAAGGCAGGGATAAATTAGTAAGTCTTTCCAAGCAGAATGAGAATGTACAACTCTGAGCTAAGGGAAACCTGATAAGGTCCAATCAAGTGGCACTTCCAGTGTGCTTCAGATATCTACTCTGGAAAGAGACAATTCATCCTTTAAGACTGCCTATTTCCCTGTACTGAAGATGACTCAAATCAAGCCAGTTTATTCAAAAGCAGATTTATAAACTGTCCCCTCAAGGGACAATCATCTGTGAAGCTGATGCAATTATCAAATGTAGATGAAGACACTCAGTCTTTGGTCTCATTTCAGCTGCTACACTTGAAAAGGGGACAAACAACAGCAGAGAAACTAGAAGAGTTAGGAGGAAAACGGATACATTGGAATGAAAATGGTTTCACAAAAAATTTGTTTAATAATATTATATGATCCAAAACTGCTAAGTTAGCTAGGTTGTGTACTGTGCAACTAGTACAACTAAATTCCCAGATCAGAAAATAAACATTATGGCCCACACACCACAAGATAAATAAATTTGTGATGTGGTTGACCCTGGTCAGCAATCCAGCACCCACCAGTCACTCACTCACTCCCCCCTCCAGTGGGATGGGGAAGAGAATCAAAAGAGCAAAAGTGAGGAAAAAACTCATGGGTTGAAATAAAAACTGTTAATAAGTGAAGAGGGAAAGGGGGAAAAAAAGTGATTCAAAGGCAATCACTCTCCAGCTCGCACCAACACAGTGAAGGCCAGCAAGTCTTCAAGCAACAGGCACCTTAGAAAGGGTACCCTGTTTATACTGCTGCACATGATGCTGTATGGTCTGGAATATGCCTTTGCTCAGTTGGGCTCAGTTGTCCCAGCTTTTCCTTCCCAATCTCTTGTCCACCCCCAGCATACTCACTGCAGGGAAGCGAGAAACAGAGATGGCCGTAACCCTGTGCAAGCACTGTTCCAAAATAGCTAGAACATCCCCATGTAATCAACATTGTCTTAGTCACAAATCTAAAAATCACAAATCTAAAAATCACAGCACCACACAGGCTGCTATTAAGAAAATTTACTCCATCCCAGCCAAAATCAGTACATGATGTAAAACAGCCTCTGCATCACACAAAATCCTCTTGATAAATAAACAAATCACCTGTTTTTCTCAGCTCATATTCAGTCCTGGTGCTTACAAAAGATTACTGCATTCTCCTGTCTTTTTTCTTGAGCCTACTCCCCTCTCTATTTAATGAGCAATCCTTGGCAACACCTTTGAAGTGAAATGAGAGATAGCTGAGTGCTACTCTTAAACCAGAAAATCAGGCGTCAAGCAATCCTTCCAAGTGCAGTCTCCAAAGGGTACAAGTAACACCTCCTCCCCACACACATCTTTTGAGGACTGCCAAAAGTGCATGACACAGTGCATGAAAACAGCTTAGGTTCAAGGAACTGAAAAGAGCACCTAAATCTGCCATCAGCAGACTATTTGGAAACCAACTGTATTTTAAATATGGGTATATTTCATTCCTCTAGATATATCAGAATATCTTAGTGGCCAAGAGTAACAAACTCCATCCTTAAAATCTTTTTCAGCCTAACTCCACCACAAATGTAGTGGGAGTTGAACACTGTCAGAAATACATCCCAAAGGGTGATAATCAGTTTGTGAGCACTCCAGGTACTGCTTTGGGAAAAACTAATTACACTTCATCAGAACATCTGGTTTTGTAAAACGTTGATGTTAGGCTATACACCAAGGATGCTATACTCAAAAGCACCTACACCCGGACAGCGCAGCATAATCCATATCTAAACTGTCCACAAGGTATCTCAAACTGCATAATAATCTGAGATAGAAAGTTTCAAAATACTTAGAATAAGGCTTACAGCACATAAACAAAGGAATCCCAATGTTCGAAGTATTGTTTTACACAGTTCTTCAAGAGAAAACTGAAAGTGACATAAATATTAACAAATATTATTATTATGAAACAGAAAGGTATCCATCATAACAGTATCCAGAGACATCACACAGCTTTGGAAAAGCACCAGTTCTTTCTAGGACAGAAGCCAAACTCTTCCATCATTCAGATGAAATATATGCAGCTTTTCCAGACCCACACTGAAACCGGCTTTGAATATTTTTATTTTTGCTCTTCTACCTTATGGAGAAGTTCTGCCAACGGCAGCATCATTACTTCTGTTTATTGTTTGAACTTTGACAGTGCTGAGGCACAAATCAGGATTGTATTCAGTGAAGTTTGGCTCTAACACAGAATCAAGGCATCCAGTTTTGCAGTATATCTGAAGTTTGTGAAGTCCAAACATCGAAACAGCTACCATACCCATGGGCTCCAACCATTACAAAAAGCCTTCTCTGAATGGCTTTGTATTAACTCAACATTTCTATACTTGGCATTGCTCGTAATTAAAGCTTCAATAATGGCACAGTGAAGAACAGGTATGTGCTGAGAAAGGCAGGAAGGGACCATTTCAGCCTTTCAAGATGAGAGACAGAACTCTGAAAAGACTTGGTGTTACGCTATTGCTATTGTGCCCTTTGCTACTACATTGTTCAATATTAAGGTAAGAGTGTCTTTCCAGAAATAAAAAAACCCCTCAGTGCTCAAAGAGACATTTGGGCTGGAAAAAAGGATATAACACTAAAAGCACTACTCTGAGGAAACAAGGATATTTCAATCCCTGCCGCTCCTGTTCCACAAAAACAATCCCAAATTTTAATCCCTATCCTTATTTCCCCTCCTTCCAGCATGTCACCTGCACGCTCAGGGACAGACAGCCAAGGTCATGTTTAGACCTGTGTACAAAGTGTACATAGTTCAAGCACAGTGCCTACACTGCAGCTACAGTACATAACCAGCAGCAAAGCTAGGCTGTTTTGTCTGCTGAGTTAGCTTTGCCCTTGGCTGGGAGAACTTCATCTGGCCAGGACCCAATCTCATAAGTTCTGCTCACATGGGCACATCTTCCTAATAGGACTTACTTCTGTTGTCTCCAATGCAAGCAAGTGCTCTTGGATGGGGCCCTAACTCATACACATTTTTAAGAGAGAATTTAAGGCATCCAAGTATAGTAATATATAAATTTATTATTTTTATGGAAATAATGTGTCCCCACCTTTTATTCACTTAGGCAAGTTTATTGAAAGCACTTAAGCAGATTGGTAATTACCACCCAGAAACAATGCCATTTGCCCATACAGAAGTAATCGGGCCAAGAAACCTTCTCAACAAATCATCATACTGAATTCAGGTACTGCACAAACTAGTAAATCTACTCATAGTACAAATACATCAGTCTTATATATGATAATCTACTTTGCCCTCATCTAAGTATTTCTTCACCAATGCCAGTCAAAAAGCTTCGTCTGGTTTTTTGCTTATGACATGCCTGGCAAGTTTCACACATAGCAACAGACTCTAATTTGAGTGATGCGTAGATCACTAAGAGAGCGTAATTTGGTTTTTCTGCTTTCATTCAGCAGAGTAACAACAGCGCTGAAGAAAAAAACCTTCTTAAAGCACCTGATTTCGGCATAAGTCCATTGCTCCAGTGACCCCCTCAAATAGGAAATGGCTGATGAGTTCTCAGAAATGAGATCTGCAGCCTAAGCTTCAGCATAGTCTCCAGGAACCATGGGATAAAAAGTGGCTGATGTTGTAACACAGAACAAGCTATACAGCAAGTCCTGATGTCAGACGCCTGCTGGGACATGATGAGGGGCAAGGGATTTGTTTCTGCATGATTTTTAGTTCTCAAAACAGGCTTCCACCAGAAGGCTTACCACAAAGATTAAGCAGAGAGGTATGTCAATCTGAATTAATTACACGCTCCTCTCCTGAAAAGAGTCATGAATTCTCAAATCTAAATCTACAGATGATCGTTCTCTCTGACATTAATGCAGCTACTAACTCAAGCAGCAGGCATTAACTTTTGTAGAATTCAGCCACAGGAACAGCCTTGAAATACTTTGATTCATCCCATTTAATTGTGCATTGCCAGTGAACAATCCACATATTAGACGGAGCTGCAGAGTACCTTAAGACTCTACTCACACGTGCTTGACTTTCAATTTAGCAGGCTAAACCTGAACGAAACTGCTTATTAATCAAAGGCCATCCTGCTTCCAACACTTAAGCCACATGGTACGAATGGCCTGAGAGTACACTAGTATTACTTGTTTGCAGAACCAGGGTTTTCAGGAGGAAGAGCAACAGGTAGCACAAAAGCTAGAAGACTGCACAGAGGACTTTGGCTCTCGCTGCTGGAGTGGGGATGTGGGGTTTTTTCCACAGGATTATGCTGGATTGTACAGGCACAAATTACAGAGGCTTCTCTTGTGATTAAGTAGCTAGCTGCTCCCTGATACCAAAAGAGCAGCTCAAACAATAAATCATTACTCAGCATGATTAACAACACTAGTATCTAGTCTATAGCATTTACTTTCTTCCTGGGGAGAGAGAATGGGAAAAGACAGCAGTGAAAAGAGGAACTAAATGTTATACCAATGTGTTATTCAGATGGTTGACTTTTAGGTTGCCTGAATATCTGAATATTATGAAAAAAAAATGAAGGGAAAAAATTTCCTATAGAAGCATGTTTCTAATTCAAGACCTCAGCCACACCAACTTGCCACTCGGACACTGATCAGATTTTTAATTTCTGTTCTTTTAAAAACTAAATTGAAACGAGAATCCTTTTTGTTGCTTAATACACCGCATATCAAATTCATCGCATTTAAGAGGTCTATCCCTTTGACAACTTATGAATCAATACATTGATCCCATGGTAATTTATACAGAGGAGTTAAGCATCTACACAAGGTATTACCTTCACAGTAAGCGTTGTCTTCTCGAAGGGCTCGAAAGCCATCTCTGCAGCTACAGACAGCTCTGTCATCTAGGTTTCGGCAGACCGAATGCTCCATACAGCTATGTCCTTCGGTGCAAAAGTCATGGCCTGTGCAGAAACAAATATGATTGAGAGTTAAAAAGAATCCAGGGATTTTAAACATCCCTGTCAAAGACAGTCCTATCTTTTTCTCAGTTAGGTCAAAGAATACCTTGCTATTGTCCATGAGATATAGAAAAATAAATTGTATCAAGCATGAAACAGATGAAAGGAGTCGTAAAGGCCACAAGAACAGACTGTCTCTAGGTCTTCAATTCAATTTCAAGTTATGGCATTGATCTAAGGCAGCTGAATAGGAGGCTTACTTAAATCCCCTTACTGTCTCCTTGTCACTGTAAAGTACTTTTACAGGACACTTCTTAATATTCTTTTATTATTTTTTTAGGACATTTATAAACGAGCTCAGTAGCTTGGACATTCAGCAGCTCATTTACAAGTGGCATTACTTCTCTTCCTACCACTTTTTGTTCCCAGGTGTATTTATAAAATCCTTCCACACTTAATGGAAAGTCTTTGATTAACATTGCCTTGTTTTGCTTTTCTCTTCCCTTATATTTTCCTTTCAAGCTCCACTGACTGAATACTCTTCCCTGATTGCATCATCCTTTCCATTCCAGAGAAATTTATCTTTACAATCTCCCCTTTTAGCCTTCCCTATTTCCTGTTCTCCCCCTTGCATTTTTCATTAGTTTCACCATTTTGAATTGCACCTTAATTTTTAAGAATCCAAGTTCTTTTGCGGGCCGGAAAATTTAGATTGAACCTTTAAACTCAGTAGTCGTTCGGGGTTTTTTAATTCCTCTTGTTTGCTCTCATGAGATCTAATGCTGCTCTGCTGCTGGACACCATTAAATCATCTTTTATTATGCTGACTTCAAGATGGTTGTAGTAACTGACTTGAAACTTCTTCAGTTTCCACATCTGTCTATAAAGGTGTGGCGTTTGTCTCCTTCATTGTTTTCTCAAGAATTTCATTTGTTTAAAGCTTTCTTCTTTAGCTGAAGCATTAGAACTGATCAAGCAGCAGTACTTCGCTATTGTTTTTCAGTAACTATTTTCTTCTCTCAAAACCTCCCACAGGAGAACTGGGGAACGTGGGTCAGGCTCAGGGGACCATGCCTGGTATAATAGCAACAGCTCCAGAATGCAAGCTGGAACTAGGCTGAAACACAGGTCTCTTACAAAATAACAAGCAAGTATTTGTTGGCAGTAAGGATTATTATTTTTATCACTACACCTGGCTTCTGTTTCATGTTTTGCTATAAAAGAGCTTCTATCCCTAACTTCACTGAAGCTATGTCAAATGAGCACTTCAAGGACAACAGCAGAGTCTGCTTGGAGGTCAGGTCAAAGGTGTTCTGCACTTGGGCAGCTCATGAACAGTGCGAAGCAAGATAAACCAAGCAAAACAAGATAAAAGAAACAGAATAGCCTGTAAAGGCAGAATGTTTGAGTACTGAGACCCAGAGACAGTTATGATGCAAATGTCACAGACCTACAATGATATGAGAGGTTGATTTTTTTTCTTCCTCTCCTTCCTCCCCCTGTGGATTTTCTCCCTGTAACCTGAGAAGCAACTATAGATGCACTTGTCTTTACACCGAGGTATACCTAAAATCAGCACAAGATTCTAACATCTTTTTTCATGCCAGGTATCAATTTATCTTATTTATCTACAGAAGAAACAGATGTAGTCACTTGAAGATGCAATTGCTCATAGCTTTGAAGATACCAGTATTAGTCCAGATCAAAAGAGTGGGCTCATGACACAGAGCACTTCCTGCACCTCTCTCCTTTCATAAGGATCAGACTAGGTGCAACACACAAAGGTACACAGCATACAAAAGCACTCCCCAAAGCTTCTGCTTCTAGATGCAGACTACAACCCCAAACAGGTGAACAAGTTACTCCAGTCTTCAGATAGCTGCGTAGCATCAACAGCCATCTCAAAGCATTTCAGAAAGGTGTTCGTGAACATAGATATTTTTCCAATCTCATTTTGTTTGGACACTGGAATGCATGAAGGGTAAAAATCACTAATTATGTCTATGATTTCTTTGACTTTTCATCCTTTTTTGGCTAAAATGAAACACATTCTCAGAATTTAGACCATTCAACATTTACAAACAATTTTCAGTTGTCACAATGCAGATGTTTTCTATTCAGCTTCCCAAAATTTAGTGATCACCATGCATAGAAGTGTCCTATTCAAAATGATCAAAAAAAAATTCTATATAATTGGTAAGAACAGAAAATTACAGGGAGCTTATATACATCCTGCTATTACCTTACCTTTACAGATTTTGCAGCAACTGTGAGATAAGGGGATCTGTTGAGATTCTGGGCAGTTCAAAGCTGTACATCTGTCTTTTGGAATACGCTGCATTTTGTGGTTCTGTTAAATTGAGGTGATCAATTAATATTGTGAAATAAGAAAGAAAGATAAATTATAACTTTAATGGAGTTTTAGCATTATAATGTACAAACAAAAACCTGCCTATGCTAAACTTCAAGTGCCTTTGAAAACCATTTGATAGAACAATGTCACTCAATAAAAGCATCAGGAACACCCCTATATTCAAAACTTTTCAAGCAAGCAAAAGTGTGGCAATGGCTCTCGTTCTTTTCTTATCTCAGATGTCAAGCAACTTGCCTCAGAAGCTTCTCTTGAAATTATGCCTGACAGAGTAACTATGGTTTCTAAGAAACTGAAGCAGCAGATTCAAGAATCAAGGGTGCTCATTATGAGTACTCTAAAGTAGCTGTTATTTATATAGCAAGTAAAACCAGTCTTGAATATCTCTGATCTTAACACTGTGGTTGTAACACTGAAGGAAACTAACACTGATTTCCTGTTAGGAAAGAGAGGGTTTCTCAGCCAAGTTTGGATCGAGCATCTGGAAATGTCCAGTGCCCTGAGAATATCTTCAGACAGTTGGAGCAGGTCACACACAACCATTTCAGCATGAGCACAGGAAATGCCTGCCTTAGCAATCCACATACTGCAGATGTTCCACCTTTAGGCTCCCTCGGGCCCTAACTTATGTATCTTGCAGTGGCCTAGTCATGCTATGGCAAAGACAGAACACAAGGCAAACAACAACATGCTCCTCAGAGGCATCTGCCTTAAAATCAGAAATCTGGTTACAACATGAGCTCACTGAAAGTATGACCCTATTATTTCTGCATGCAAGAAAAGTGCCTAAAATCATGCATATGCCATTGCATGGGTTATTATTATTATGATCTACCATTTAATTTCAAATCCTCTTTTTAAGCATGAACTATAAAGATGAAACACAAATACAATGGCCAGTATCAAAATTACTGCTCAAACTTAATCTTAAACAATTTTGACTAATATTGAACCCAGTAATTTTGAACCAACCACAAAATCTGGTAATATTGAACCAACCACAGATGTGTTGTACACCAGGACAAGCAAAAGCCAGCAATCCCACAAGATAAATAATAATAATAAAAAAAACCCCTTTGATAGAAATACTATTAACTGTAGTAGCCTAAATTGCATTTAATTCTTTTACACATTCTAATATAGAAGATAACTATCCATTTACTTGTTCAGTAATATTCAAACAGAAAAGTGCATGCCTATAGCAGGCACAACTGCAGCAGTGAAACAAAACAAAAATTGTTTAGAATTGCATGCAGACAAAAAGAAAACATTTCCTACACTGCCTTGATAACATCATTATAAGTCTTCATGCACTAAATCAGTATTTGTGTCTTTCCTATTAAGTTTCTCTTCAGCTGGAGTCACTAATTAAATCCTTTTATGGGAACTCTGGCAGTAATAAAATAGTGCCCACCTATGACTTAACTGACCAAACACAGTTTACATATAGCATGTGGATTTTCTGCTCTGAATTATCATTCATAAGGCTGCGCAGCAGAAATTGTATGTACTTCAGTCCTTGAAAAAGCAGCACTTGAATCTGCCAAAGTTGCTACTGAATATTTCTACCAGGACAGTCAGGCAGCCCATCAGCAAAGAATTATAATCAACAAAATACACAGTAGTGCAGCCAACAGAGGCAGTTTGTTGGTACAGTACTGCACTTGCCAGCTGCAAAAAACACGAGACAACATCACATAACATTTGGTCTCTTCTAACCCAAACTATTTTGTGATTCTGTTCTATGACTCTATAACTTTCGATGGTTGTTAATTGTGTTTTAATTAATTGTAATTGTTAATCCATTGACTAATCACAGAATTCATGTCCCAGGTGTCATGTTGAAAATACAAGCTCACAGTCCTGAAAAGTATACAACCCAAAGTTATTTCTGGTCATCTTTTCCTTTCTCAAAAGGGTTTTAAAGCACCAACTCCAGGTATAAAGCTCACAAAGATTAAAATCAGAAGCAGTAAGACAACAGGCCCCATGTCTATTTTATGAAACACACTTTTTCATAACTGCACGAAATTGTTTTGAGATTTCCAGGAATTGGGAATAGATAGCGGCAGCATGGCCAGAGGAGCCAGCTTTCTCTCTGCCATAGAAATGTGCATTCAGGTTTCCAACTCCACAGCATGCTACTCCCTAACCAGAGGGAATTCTTCTCCATCCCTCCCAAAGAGGGGCAACGTGGGACTCACTGCAGCAGTTTGTTTGTCAACCCACAGCCGTTCCTGGGGTATATTTTCTCCTTAAAGTGCATTTGTGCCCTGAAAAGCAATTTTGGTCATGCAGTTGGACAAGACTGACTCAGCATCAGACATCTTCTGTCCACAAATAAAACAACAGCCCTTTTCCACTTTCATCACTAGAAATATCAGGTACCTGGTGTGCCAGCTCTCTTCCTTCTTTTTCATCTAGCTTTTCCTAGAAGAGTTATCCTGAATTCCAAATTAAGCCCTCATCACATTCATGCCTCTCCCTTATCTAAGCACCTAATGTTTTACAATAACATTGTACATGCATCAATGGAAACATAAGGTAGTCTTCTGGGCTTTTTTATTACTGATGATGTAGACAATACCTAAGGAGGAAAGAATGCAGCTTGATTGTCAAGCTGCCTAATCAAAGCTTACAGCTATGCAAAGTAAACTTATTTGCAAAATCTGATGTGGAACACAGTAAGACAAAACAAACACAGGACCCCTTGGATGCTTTTCTGTCACCATTTCCTAAGGTAGACCTGTCTGAATTTCAACAGCTTCTTTCAGTGGGACTTTGATATTTCTAACATGCAAGATTTTTATTTTCTTTAACAACAACAGTCTTACCTTGCACTCAAACAGAACACAGTCCCCTGAGCTTGAATACACGGTTTCTCTTTGTCCTTCAAAGTAGGTTCTGCCTTCAAATATGCACACGGCTTCAGTAGGAAACAAAACAAAACCACACAATAATTTTGTAAGAAAGTGTTAGTACTCTGTGTATAGAACTGACACATTTTCTTAAAGATAACTGCATTTCAAAATGAAAACACTGAATCAGCTGCAAGAATATTCTAAACCCACCTGCAGGACTGGGTATCACAAGGAAAAACAATCAGAGGAGAAAAAAAGCCTCAGAAGAACCAGAAAAGCACACGTATGGAGTACAGACAGCTACTGAGAGAACAGAAACTGGCCCAGGCCACGCCAAGGAAGCCAAGACTGCCTGCAACACAGCTCAGGGCAAAAAGTCAAATGGAGCTGTGACAGCAGTGCAAGCGGCATTAATAGATAATCAGCTTCTTGAAGAAGAATGTTGCATGACAAAGGGTGCTCACGTATTTATTAGTTATCACAGTTCTTTGATGTTTCATCACCCCACAAAGTTATTTAAACATTACATGTTTGTATCTTATCCCAGTTATTTACCATGACCTGCTAAAGCATAAAGTTTATGAATTTTATTGTACAAGAACTGACCTCCAGTGACTTCTTCTTTTCCCCCCCAACAAAAGCAGTATCAAGTCTCCAATGATCAAATGACACAGTGACCCTCTTAGGATCAGTGTCTGCTATACCACAAGCTGGCCTGGTGCCACTCCTGTGCCCTGCCAGTACCAGTTTTACAGCAGCATGCCAACTGAGCTCATACTGGATTGCTCACTGAAGTTCCCATGCGGTATTTAGGGGCTACATAAAATATCTTCATAGCAAACTCTCTTTGTTTTAAATGAGTCCATTACTGCAATTACATGCAAAGTATGAAAGCTAAGCAGTGTAACGGCTTGGTATAGAAAATCAGACATCTCTTGCTTAGGACACAGTCAAGGCTCATCAAATAAGCATAATCGTGAAACAACAAGAGCAGGTTACCACTTTTCAAGTTCTAGATTACATGTTAGAGATCTAATTTGCTAATAATTTATTTGGAGATGTAAATCAATTATTCTACAATTCAGTCACGGAGAGATTTCTCGATTCTGTTTAAATAGACCACAATCTGCAGATAGTGTTAAAATACCTAAAAGTACAAGAGTTTTCATTGTGTGACCTATATTAATTGCCATTACTGCTCTAATTTTCAATTCTCCTTTACTTTTTAGCTTTCAGCTCCTTGATTTTACAAACTCCTTGTTACTTTGTCAGCATGTAAATGTCAACTCTTGGAACTGATGTTGAAAAAGACATGATGGGCATAGCGACAAAGAAGATTTTTATTCAAATTCCAAATATGAGTTGTCATATATTACAAAATAGAAAGCATTTTGTGTGATATAAGCCTGCAGAGCACTTTCAAGCAGTAATATCACAGCATGCTGCAACGCTCCAAAACCTATGAATGGCAGAGTTTGCAGTCAGAGTTAATAAAGTACAGAAAAGAGCCACTGGAGAGAGTCCTAGGGCTAACAGAGGGAGGAAGTTTGTACATCATCCACAAAGAAAGGTCAGAAAGAGTCAGAAAAGCTCAATACAGTGCCTCTATCCTCTCCCAGAAAACAAGCTCTTCTAGAAGGATGTGGAAAAAAAAATCCTATATAAATCTTTACAGGGGACTAGCAGATCTTGAATTCATACAGAATGAGACAACCATGCAGTCATATATATCGCCTCCTTTGTATTACAGGCCATGACCCTAAACTGAAATACTCATATATTAAGCCCTTTCTTTTGCCTCATACATTTCAAGCTTCTAAGAACAACTACATGTGACAGGAAAAAATGAAGTATAGCAATGCCTTAGGACCACACAATGGCAATGGACTGATAACACATCCTCATGTTTTCAACAGGCAGACATGTTTCCTGTTCGCAGAAAAGGCAAAAAACAAAATCACTGTCATTCTGTCTAGGAAGAAAACATTCTCCTGAAGCAAAAACACTCTTAACATATGAATAAGACCACCTAGGCATCTTAAAAAACATATATATCCATACCAGCTCAAAGCATACTCCACTGAATCCAGTCTTCTCATCAACGACAACAAACCTCTGATTCTTCAGAGAAACTTAAAAAATAACGTACACAGAAAAAACATCAAAAGAATACATCCAGCCTAGTGTGAAATCATGCAGTTATTTCTCTATTCCACCAACAGCTTTCAGAAGTCTTGGCATATGCAATGCTTGTAATGCAGTGATGCAGTAATGCAAACACTTGCTGTCAGCAAGAAAATCAACTCTTCGCCATGAAGCCTTGGAAACAAGAAAAAATTACAAATTCCAGGGCTGTGAGAAATGGCTCTGCCCAGAGAGCCCTTGCTCCTTTCCTGTGTGCCTTCATACACGCAAAGATTGCTTTCTCAAAGTGTCAGGAGAGTGCATATGTCTAGACACTTGCATGACGGGTCCCGGAAATTTCAAGCAGTGCTCACATCCCCACACCTCCACAACCACAGCACCTGGCCATCAAGCAGCTAAGAAAATTAGATTTCATTCACTGAATCCCCTTAGATAAACACTGGGATTTTGTCAGCAAGGTTATAAAGCCCCCAGGTATCAGGGACCTGCCTATACAGAGTGACCAAACTATGTTTAAGAAAAGAGAAAACCTAACCTAATAAATGCCCAACTGAAACTAAAT
This sequence comes from Psittacus erithacus, assembly GCA_009867235.2. NCBI lineage: Eukaryota > Metazoa > Chordata > Aves > Psittaciformes > Psittacidae > Psittacus > Psittacus erithacus. The sequence goes on from WYDI02009970.1 coordinate 22,606, forward strand.
TGAAAACCTGTTAACCTGAACAATCTGAGCACAAGTTTAAACATGTTTTCTTACAGACTGCTGCTCTCGCTGACTATATTCAAAGGGGACATTTCTCCCTAAAATCGACACTACCCGGATCATTTCTTTCCTGCTAGCATTCTCTAAAACATGAAGGAGTCTGTATTTGGACAGTTCCCTCCATTATAAAGCAGCAAGAGGTAAACTACATAGAAGCTGTAATTCAAAGCACTATCACTTGTTTTTTCTCGCCTCACCTATGCTAATCTAAGCCAAATGAATTTACAAAAACCAAAAAGACAATCTACACCAGTACCACTGGTTCCATGTTTATTTAACAAGAAAAATACTAGTGGGCTTAGTGATGGTGTACGTTTGCTAGTACAGACTTTTTCTCCAATACCTCCTTACGGGCCTTTGTCTCTTTTTCTCTTGTCAGCCTGCTCTTCTCCTACTGCCCACATCCTGTCAGACAGCAAAAGATAGGTTTACATCAGGCTACCTGAAGGCTTCTAAAAACCTCAGTCTAAAGACAAAGCTACTATCTTCTGCCCCACCCTTCTCCTACAACAGCAGGGCCCATGTCCCAGGCAGTGTAGAACAGAATGTTTCTCCTGCCTCATGACAGTAATTGTCACAGCAAATACGCATCCCGTGATGGTGGTGTTTCATGTCTTTATTTTCCTTCAGAAATCAAGATATTTCAACATGAACATCTGGACTAGAACTGTGTAACTGGAAAGCCCAGAGAAGATTTAATTTCTGCTTGGCTAGATGCTTTCCATGAAGCTTTGACTAGTTAGTGATTGGTGTTTCTCCAGGGAAACATATCATCTTTCATCTTCCTAATCCCTTTCATTCAACAGACTGAGTCACAGTCAAGAAATTAACTGATGATTAGTTGTTCCAGAACTTGATAGTTATTGCCTATGTAGGTTTTCATCTACAGCTGAATTACATCAACCATTTCCTTTTGCCATCACACTTCCACATTCCCCTAGTACCTAAAACAACACATATTATTCAAAGCACAGGTTTCTAAGAAGATGAAACAGGAAGTCTACAAATCCTGCTAGGAAGTTTGACTACTCTTCATTTGTATACAGAAGGTGATCAAATATTACATTGGCAGTCATCAGTACATAGCCTAAAGAATTATTAACAAGGTCTGCTTATATTTATGCAGGTGAGTGATAACACAACTATTTCCTGTAGTATTATTTAATACACTGTGATGACACGGCATCTTCTCTATATTCATTCAGCAAAAAGAATATTATTCACTCAGTGAATTAGCAACAGTTTGTCAAACCATCACTTCTCTTCCACAGCCCTTGCATCTTCCTAGTGGCCTCCAAAAGGCACTTTCCTTGTGTATTTCTTAAAATGGCTGTGCAAAATCCATGACCCAGCTAACTCCTTCCTTCCATTCGCTGAGTTCACAGGTTGTCATGTAGTACTTTTCTCATTTATGTATTTACCATCTTTGCTATTCAGATTGCATATGTCTTCCTCTGAGGAAGTACACTTCCCAGTGGTATCTAGGCTGATTTTGATTCAGACTTACCACCAACAGAAAGCAGGAAGTTTAGCACGCTGGTGAACTCCTGAAACTACTTTATTTTCTTGTATTCATAATTGCCCAATGAGTGGCAGATGTGACTTGAAGTTTTGTGTAATTTTTCAGTAATTTTCAATGTACAACATAAATCTGGTGATTAAGTCTATGTTGCTGCATTCTTTGCCCACAAACGTTGAGTTTGGGGGTGGGGGGAGACATCCAAAAACAGCATACAAAAAAATAACCCTGCCTCATTCATTTAATTTTCCAGCCTCCTCCTGGGGCTCTCCTTGATCATATTTTCTACTATTCAGAGATCAAGGCTTAGGCACTGTGTAAGTTCCATTAATCCTACTCTGCAAGCTTACATGGCGCAAGACCACTGCGTGGCTTTATCCTTAGAAATGCTCACAGAGATAATCGTCACCTTTTCTGAGTGTCTCTCTTTTGACTGCCATGCCATTACTAGCATTGCTCTCACCCCTTTCTCATTTATCTTTGCAGGGATTCAGCATTACTTTTTCTATGCTCATCTTCTGGAGAGCACAAGCTCCTCTGTTACTGTAGTCAGTGAGGCTGGAGATTTGCTTCAGGTCATGCCATCTCCCTCAACAATTCTAAATTATTCTAGATTCCAAGCTGGAAAATATATTGCTAAGTTTTCTCGTCAATCACTGCTCAAAAGCTGCATATATCTGCTTCGGCTTCCTCAGCTGAAAAAGGAAAATCTGATTTGAAACTTCATAATGATTAGGAATCAATTACTATTTGCATCTTATTTCTTGTTAGACAGAAAAGCTACATATTTCTATTACACTGAAAACATGCAGTCATTCTACAGTGCTCTTGCAATCATTTAGAAGCACCTGTGGTGTGAGCCACCTCCAGCAACACTCACATGCTGTTCAATCACATTGGCAAGGAATCAATCTAAAATTATAAACTCTTTCACCTACCTGTCATGTTTCTTATCTTTACATCAGTTACTACAGGGGAATGACATAATTCATCTATCCCATGTGTTCTTGCTGGGATATCTTCTGTACAATACATCTGAGCCCTAGAATGGGGGCTCCTTGAGGCATCTTTTAAGACTAAAAAAAGCAATCTGAACACTGAAAAAGCACATCAAAATGTGACTAAAAACTCTGTTGGTAGCAGTTCAGCTGAGGCAAACAGACCTGACAGATGAAGTGAAACTTTTAAAGTAGGCTGCCTGACAAGGAGTCTGGGAAAGAGCTTGCAACCAATCAAAGCTAAGCAAAGACCCAGTCTGGACAATGTGTTTGATGTCAGCTTCTCTTTAAAACGGCATTATTGCTACCATATTCTGCTTATTAAACAGTACTGGAATATTTTCAACTCTAAACATGGGATTCTGAAAACTCGACTAATGCAATCAAAATGCCCACCCATTTTATGCCAAATTAGCTACATTGGCCATTCGATGCTCAAACAACTTTCACCGCAAAATGTCAAACAATATAATCAAATGCCAAGACAAAAGCCTTACATGGTGTCAAGATAAGAAAATCAATTAAGGTTAATATTATATGAACACTGCATTACATTTATAAATAGGAATTAGAAATAGCACAAGTTTGCCAAACAAAAGAACTCCAATGCAAACATTATATGCCTGCTTAAATCTCATAAAAGTGGGATTAGACATTATCTGATGGACTCCTTATGTCAGCTATTTGCAATAATAGTGACACAGCTGTATTTAGTGAAGGTGCCAACAGATATAGCATCAAACGCTGATAGCTACTAATGGCAGGATGTGTGCCTGAAAACTTTCTTAAGAGAAAAATGGGACAGTGTAGAAAAGTAAGTAGACACCTCCCTAGAATGCCTTGTACTTCATGACATGATTAAACTCACACATACACCCACCAGAAAGCCTCAAGTCACAGCATTCCATATGCAAGACAAAATCCAATTAATAGATTAGGACTGAGTGTTGAAAGTTTCTGAAAGTAATGAGAAACTGCTGAAGATCTGTGCACTTTTGAGTCACTACTTAAAATCTATGACAGCTAAATAGTTATCACCCATCAGCATTAACTCACTGCATAAAAAGAAGGTTGTGTTCTCCATTGCCGTGTCGTAAAACCACCTATGGACACAACAAGGGAAGATACCTGCTCCTGCAACAACACTTACACAGGGTAGCCATTACTCTGCTCCACAGACTTTAAACAGGGCACAGGTAGAAATAAAACATTTTATTCACTGGGATATTTTGCCCAGATTTGCCATGAAAAAAAACAGAGTGCACCAATTATGTATAATTTTCAAAGACACCTTTTTGCATGTGACCACTGAGATAGCCACTTTCAGCAGCCTTGCGGACACAGATCATGAGAGCATTTTCAGTAACAGGCAAGTACCTCTGCATGGTAACACTTTCAGACATTTTGACAGTTTCATTCAACAGCATTAAAAAACATCCTATACAAACATCAAAACTATTCGGTTCACTGCAAAATAGCAAATCTGGCATTTATTTGAATAAAAAGGATGTGGAAGTGATATTTCCACGCTTCAAGCATTTATAGCTACTTCCAACAGTGGTGAGAGTTTCTGACCAAACAGCTCACCACGCTATTCAAGTACCCATAAAATATACCCATATATGGGTGACTGCAACGCACCCTACAGATGCTCCCATTTTCAATCAGACTCTCTTTGTCTCAGCACAATTTTCACAGACCCTTTGGTTAGAAATTCTGCACTGTGACTTTAATGCACATCCCCCCTGGCGAAGGCACAACATCCTGTGACCTGGCATCATGTAGCTCCATTTCACTGTATTTAGTTTCCTATCAAATCCAAGCGCTTTCACTCCCCATGCAAATGGCAGCCCCTTGTTAACTTCGATATTACATTAATAATCACGTATGCCTTATCTGCATAATGGCACAGCCAAGTCTAATGTGTTTAAATATTCCCAGGAGTGGATTAGTACACAGGTGGAGCACCATATCTATTGCTGTTGTTAGATCTCAGTTCTTTCAAAGCACCTGCACCTAGCTGCATGCAGTGTTTCACACTCCCAACACCTCTTCCACCCATCTTTGCTCCTGCATAATGAAATCTGCCTATCCCCCTGTCTCTCCTGGGAGACCCATCGTCTTCCTCCCTCATTTCAGCAAGAATGACAGGATTAGTTGGCATAATCACAAACACTCCAGAGAACTCTACTTAACATTCTTAAGCTAAGCCCTTAGCATTAGTTCAGCAAAAGGTTTTCAACACAGACAGCAAGGTAAACACATTTTTTGAAATCTTGATTAAAGTTGATTATGCAAATGGTTTTCCAAATTTGTTATATACTCACTCTTAACATTCATTATCAAATAGCATTTAATCAAAAAATCTAAAAAAATCTGCTGATACCAACACTGTTGGAAATCTTCAAGACAACTTTAAATAGAAACCTTTGTACATCTAACACCATGATCCTGTTTCTCAAGGCTGCTAGAAGTTACTATTCTCCACTGAGCATTCCCAAACAATACAACAGTTCATGTCTAAAGCCAGTTCAGGATTTGAAATAATTAAAAATGTAAAAGTAGCTGGAGCAGATGCTCACAAATTCTCCTTTGTTACAGCTAATTTCTCCAGAGTGCATCAGTTGATGCTCCAACCCAACAAGAAAAACAGTAAGCTGGAGTTCATAGCAACTGTTAATGTGATTATTCCGTTCTGTTTGGGAGCTACATCAATGAAAGAAATCCTTAGAGTCACTGATAATTAAGAAAAAAGTCATACCTATGTTAGTATTCCTATCATCAAGTGCATCTTTGCAGATATTAGTCTCAGAGTTCACATGCTTGTGTAACCAGGTGTGTTTGCCTAAATGGAGATGCAGTGTATGCCAGTCTCTAGGAGAGCTGCAATACTTTCATAGTACTGATACATCAGCCAACTCACTTTTTGCCTTTTCCTTTGTCTACCACTACCACTATATGGAAACCAATAATCAGAAAATATAATTAAAAACCAGATTTCATTTTTGATTACTGCCTATTAGCATCAAACCTGCATAAGGCCAAGTACAATTCTGCAATTTTAATGGCACAGAAAAGAAAATGGCACATCTTTAAATGTAATTCCTTTCATTGCCAAAAATCTCAGAAATGACTCGAATAGGTTAAATAGGATTAAGACGAATTTTAAGAAACCCATTCCCAGTGTTTTTCATTTTTTTCAAACTCTTGAAAACATAAGAGAAAACCAGCAGTGTGCATTGATAAATTCTTCAATTTGTTATCAATGTTTCATTAGCAAAGACCTTGTTTGCATCTATATCCAATACACCTTAATCTCTTAAACTCTAAATTGTCAAATCCTACAGAACAAAGGACTGTCTTTCGTGTGTACAGTAACTAGATTGATGGGTTTTAAAGCTACCTTACTACAAGTAATTGATAGAAATAATGAGTACAGCTCCTTGACTGAATTTGCTCACTACACCTCCCTGCTTGCAAGTCAAACATGGTCTGTTAAGAACTGCACTCAAAAAAAGCAGCATCCGATTTGTTTTGCAATATGACCTTCATGATGTTGGGGAGAGAGGGAAATATAAGGGCTATCATTCCAAGCGAGGGAGTTTCTTCTGTTCCACAAAACATTTTATTTCAACAACTGCCTTAGGATTTAACAGACTTTGATATCTGTTCCCATATGTTTAGAAAAGTTAGACTCAAAAATATGGAATTTTATTGGAAAGAATGAACATGGCTCTTGCTGTATACGATCAACTGCCAGCACAAAAAAAAAGAATGACTCGGACTTGTTTTAAACAGCACTGGGAAACAGCTTCCCAGATGATGAAAGGCTGTTGCAAGGTACACAGAGACTAGTTTTCAGAGTAGAGCAGAAGCCAAGATTAGGATTCTTAATCTGTTTGCTCACAATGTAAGAATCAACCTGTTCATTCCATTGAGTTTTCATGGAATTCAGGAGGTCACACTGGAAAGGTGCAAACATATGAATGAGGATAGTTAAACTTGCATAAAAATTAGGATGTGATGCCTTTATTAATATGTCTATTTTAATTTTCTGTTTTTAAATGTATTTATCCCCATATTTCGTCAGAGCAACTGCAATAAAGTACTGCAAAATCAGTAAAGGAAAAATTTGTGGTTAGCTGCTTACACCACATTATCAACTCTATACACACAGAGCCACAGAAGACCACGGACAAGATTTAAGCATTCTGAAGCCATATGCAACTACTAGTAAGAAACCTGAGAACTTCACAACTACCATATGCAAGATTGTTATCTCTTCTATGCTGTACTGAGATTTGATTTCTCGTTAAGGAGAGTGTCTTAAGGATCTACAGAGTTTCTGGATATGGCATGAGAAAAACATCTACAAAACAAACTCCCTCTTTACAAGCCTATAAAATTTGCATTGAGAGGATGTTGCACTTCAGTGACCATGAATATAACCTTAAGAGACATCCTAAGGGAATAATACCTGAAATTACATCTCTCTATCAAAGTAATAATAATATAAAGAGAATCCTGTTTAACTTCCCTGTCTTCAAAGTACTTGAAGCACTCACTCTCTAGAAAAAACAGGTGCGTGTCTATTTTCCAGATGAGTTAAGTGTATGTTCTTGGTTTGCCTTCAGGAATGGGAGGAGAGATAAGAATCCTAATAATTGAAACCAGGTAGATTCTGTGCCAACTTATTACATCAAACAGTGATGGCACTGTAATACCATTCTAACTACTATATATAAGTATATATTGAAAATCATAAATGGACAAGATAAAAATAATCCTGTTCTTCACCATAATAGCTTTTTTTGACGACGCAAAACAGCAAATCTAATTATATCTTCCAATTTTATTCATCTGTCAGAAAAAAAATCAAAACTAGATATCAAAGAGCTTTAAGGGATTTTAACCAAATGTCACCAATTAAAAAGAAAATGAAACCTGGGAAAATGGTCAAAATTCTACTTGAAAAAAGTTTACATAAACTTTTTCCAAAAGCAAGCAGGAGAGTATCAGAATTTTCATTTACAAGCAGAAAGTCACAGAAATAATTTCAGGAGGTAGAATTTAAAAATACTAGTCAGCTACTATGTACAGAAAGGCTTAGAATGGGCAACTACCCTCCCAAACAAATGGACAGAGGTTTCTTCTTAGTGGAAACTAGTACCAAATAAAACCCTCCAAAAAGGCACAAATTAGTAAAAACATTCCTAAACTGGCAAAGAGGCAGAACAGTGATACATGGGAATCACCACAGATACAGTTCTGTGCCTGGTACAGTGAAAAGAAGTAAATTGGGCGGTTGGAACTAGATGATCTTCAGGTCTTTTCCAACCCTAACTATTCTGTGATTCTATGATAAACAGCAGAAACTCTTCAAATAAAGAGGACTGCAACAATTGTTTTGAAGGGATCATGAAGAGAGTATGAGAAAGGAGTGTTACACCAAAGCTGATGAGATTTTAATTTTAAAGTTGAGACTCAGATGGGACAAAGTAGCTGTTGTTTGAAGCCAAACATACTTTATGAGCTGACAGATGTCGAAACAGTGATCAATAACAGCCTGGAGGTCTATACATCAGATACCTGCAAGTGATGGCTAAGAGAAGTAAACCATGCAGCAAAAGGTTTACTTCACTACATGTTCCCACTGAAAAACTTTCAGACTTCTGCAGTCCAAAAGACTGAAAGCCACTGGCCTGAATCATTATCTTTACAAAAAGACAAATAAAGGATAACATTCAACATCATTTAATGTGACTCTCAAAGAACCAACTTCGTTTATATTTTACATCCCTTCTTTAGATTGACAAAGAAATAAAACCGCATTATTATTGATGGGTTTGTGGTGGGGTTTTTTTCAGTATTTCACTTATTGAGTTTCAGCCTCCACAGCATTCCCATTTTCTTATTTCACATGACAGGCACTGTCAGAATACTGTACATGTTGTCTTCTTTTACTCCCGTGACTCCTGCCAGTGTCTCCCCTATGCCAGCTTTCCACCCAGATGACCCTTGTCAATGTGGCAATCCTGTTAGGAATAAGAGTGTCAGATGCAAACTGTACAGGCCTCAACAAGCCATGAATCTTGGTCGGTCAGTTGTGTTTTGGTACTTTGCTCTATGCAGCTCCAAGAAGTGCTGTCTCCAGCTTGTTACTTTTCAGTGACCTTGTCCAAAACCTGCAGTTTTGGGGTTTTCAGCTAAAGGAAAGTCCTGCTCTTTTCAGAACACATGCCCATTAAATATCATTGTTACTGCCACAGAAATTTGCAAGGTCTACAGAGGAAAAGCTCCAGGCAGAAACTAGGACACTGGCTACAAGCTGCTGATTTGGCAATGTGCTCCTGGTTGTGGGACCAAAAAAACCACACTCCAGTGATGCAGGTGCAGAGTCACAATGGTACATCACTGGTGAGAACAAGCGTACTAAAATCAGCACATAGCCACATGAACACCCACATATACTAGGTGATTTCTGTGATTATAAATAGAAGGAGAGGAGGGTTTTAAATTATTATTTCATAGCCACCTGACTAAACAAATTCTAGTGAAATCAGCATTACTAAAGTCAGAATAGTAACTTACTAGAGACTGGAACACTGCCAATCTGTCCACTCCCAGCTGCCTGAAAGCAAAAATATTCATACCTAACATATGTTAATGTTTCATTTTCACTGGAAAGAAACTAGAATAATAATGCGCTGCAGGTATTTTGTATTTTTGAACTCCCTAGTAAGAACATAATGAGAAAGAAATGGAAAAGAATAGGTTCTTTTCCCAAACAGCCTTGCCAAAATAAGTTATAAGAAGAGCAGGGAAGAGCAGAGCATGGCTTACAGCAAAATTTCCCATGTAAAAAAATGTTTTTAATACTCTACCACTAAAATTACTAATATTGTTTCAATTTCTTCTTTAGTGAAGATTGCTATACGTTCAGTGTAATGTATTTTAATGAATAAGGATTTTCTTAAGCATGTTTTATTTTAGAATTCATTCCTCAGGCATAAAGTAAGACTAAAACTAGATGACTTTACCATTAACTGGAATTCTCCTCACATACTAATACACGCCTCCAGATCTAGAGTCTTCCAGTGGAGTTCCATAATGCACAGGGTCCTGAAAAGCTAAAAAGGCACTTGCCTAGGAAGGAACCGTGCTTTGAGGCATGAAAAGTCTGACTGACGTGCAGTACACTGACACCCCCAGTTCTCCTCTGCTGACACGGAACAATGAGACTCAAAGGTCGTGGAGGAGGTGGAGGAGGAAAGGTAACGCAGAAGCAGAATATTCTGAGAAGTCCAATTACTGTAAGCTGTATTTTAATTTACAGAAAACAAAAGGCATAGGAGGAGTGAGTTTCCTGCTCAGCAGGGAACTGCAAGCGCAAAGACTCAGTGTTTCCTGTCTAATGGAGGTATACTGCCTAACTTACAAAGAACAAAGGTCGTTAGAGACAAAGAGCTCTGCACTGAGAAGCCCTTGATGATCCTGCAATTGGATATATAACAGACACAAACCAAACATATTGCTACGGTGTAAGACTAGTTTGAAAATTTCTATACCTTTACCATGGAAAATGGAGCAGTGACTGAGCAGCTAGGGTCAAGGGTGAGATTGTCCTTGCCTACCAAAGCCAAGGGGATTCTTTCCACTGTCTTCATCACAGGAAAGGCTTCAAAACATTCTTAAGGCATCTCAACATTCAGCTTCCTAAGACACACTTCCCAGGGAAGGCTTTGAGGAGAAACTCCCAATGTGTGCAAACTGCTGATGGAAAGAAATGAAGAAGAGAGAGACAGAATGCTCTCAGTCATGCCCAGTGACAGGACAAGAGGCAATGGGTATGAATTCTTCATACATGAAAATCCACTTGGACACAAGAAAGCAGGCTGGGTTTTTTTACTGTGAGGGTGACCGAACACATGCACAGGTTTCCCAGAGTGGTTGTGGAGTCTCCATCTGCGCAGATCATTTAGTCCTGGGCAGCCTGCTCTAGGCAGCCATGCTTGAGTATAAGGGGGTTGGACCAGATGACCTCCAGAGATCCCTCAGTACTTCAACCATTCTGTGGGACACTGAGATTGTAGGAGCTATGCTGGATTCACAGATGATAATGCATCAATTATGCTTTTCCAGTATAGCTTTGCAAATCTAAAATAGCATCACTGATTTTATTGACCCATATAATTTAAGGATACATTTTTTTCCCTTGAAAAAAAATTTCTTTAGAAAAAATGTGTCTAAATGAATATAAATACTGCCTTTCTTTTCAAAGACACAGAGTTGCTGGAGAAATAAAAAGGTATAAAATGGGCAGTAAAGTACACCGTTATCTCAGTAATACAAGTGAGCATATAATGCTTTTTATCTGTCATTACAATGTGGTACTATCATTGTATGTTTTTCAAAAGCCTGAGAAATAAGGTTGATGTGAATCATTTCAGCATAGAAAATCCAGAAAGCAGAGGCTAAATGGACACTATTCTGCTAAATGATAAACATTCATAATTTCTGCATGCTGACTACAGCAGATTTTAATAAAGAGCATGGCTCTACGTAATAATCCAGTGCCTGCTACATTCCAGATATCTGTCAGCTCTGTTCTGAGGTAAGCTAATTTATCTGATTCTTCCTAATGAAAAAAAATCTAAATAATAGAATTTATGCTTTATTTACACTTGTACCTTGAAAAAGCCACATATAAATATTCATAATAGAAAAGCAACAAAACTTTTGCATTAGCCAGAATGTTTCTTCTTCTTTATATTCTGAAGTGTGCATTTTTTTAAAAAGCTAGGCTAAATGACTGATCATCACTTCACTGCTAAAACCTGCCTCTTCCTCCTCCAGTACCAATGCCTGTTTTGTTGTTCGATCATTTCTCTGCACTGCAGCCTCTTCTCTGTGCCACGCTGAACGCAGAAGCTCCTTCAGCACTTGGTTGATCAAGGCAGGAGCTGTCGTGTCACCATGCCACTGATGGACATTACCTAAGCCAAGACAGCACCACTCCTTCTGCCCAGAAAAAAAAGCTGACAATTTTGTGAAAAGGTGAAAAACTCAGTGAGCAGCACAGGCTTAAATCCATAATACCTCGAATCCACCTGGATAAATGCTGAATTTCAAAGAAAGGTCAAGGAATATTCCTTAAGTTTTCAGATAAAAAATTTTCACTCTTGCAGATGGTCAATTGCTGTGTAAATGAGAAGCAGATGGGCTTTCACAGTTCCTTCCCTCTGTTTCAATAGGCTACAAGGAGCCTACTTGTAAGAGCTTGCAGAAGAGTGTAGCTTTGGGAGGGGAAAAAAGTGCATCATGAAGAGCAAGAGGGGAAATGCCCTTAATCTTAATAAAAACAACAGAAGTTTCTGTAAGCTAACAAGACAGGTCACTGCATCAGAAACCCATGCATGCTGTAAGAACTACCATGTCCATATTTGTGTTTCAATTGTTTTGTTCAAAAACCCTTTTGGAGTTATAACACCCCTTTATACACTCTTTCTTCACATCTGCTAGTAATGGGAGTATGAGCTGATCCAGTGCAGCCCAATGCTTCTCACACTTACTTAAAATACTCGTGCTAGAGTGCAGACTTGGCTAAAATGCACCAGAAATCCATCAAATGGCCTGTTTAATAAAAAAAAAAAAAGAAAAGTACATGGAAAAGTCACAGCCTGTAGATTTAAACATAATGGCTCAGACTTTAACCTCCACTGATATGCGTTGGGATAGATTTAAATAGCTTGAGATGAGGTCTGTAAGTATTTACGGTATCACTGGGAGGAAGACAGTGATATGAAGAGAGCAATTTCTTCCTGGACATCAGTCTTTGGTGATGGGAATTATTACTGCACCAGATGCCATAAAAATATCACTTCATCTTTAAAAAAAATAGTAAATATGAAAATCACCTGGTTTTTAAAAATGCACTGGCTCCCTTTAAATATATACATATATATATATATTACATAAACTATTGGAAGCAAGGTCTTAGTGTTAATACACCGACTAATAAAAACGTTACCGTAAAGAGATTTGCTGACCCAGTACCAATTGTCTCAGCTAAGACATTGGCAGTCCTTCCACAGTTCACTTGAAATAAATGAGCTCGTCCTTGTACTTCTTAAGTCAAGTTTCTGGTCTAAAGCAATACTTTATAGGGTCACTAGGGGAGCTTAATCTCTCCCCAATTCCTATCAGTGCCTATCACCACACAACGCATCTGTCTCTTCAGAGGAGAAAAGAACTTAACGATCTCTTGCACATACCTTCTCAGATAGGTTTAAAATTGCATTGGGAATAGAAAAGAAAGTTGTCTCTGCCTTCCAGCTTCAAACAATTCTTCACAGGAAGCTCCCATTGATCTAAGATGTATGTTCTGATAGCTGGACTGATTTTTGAGTTGAATAGCTTGTCTGCAGCTGAAACATATACTCAATACACTGGCCAATTTGTGTGCCTCGAAAAATGTTACTCCTTTTAGCCCATTATGACTAACACAAAACACAATGAAAATTTGCATGCGTTGTCATTCCTTACACTACCAGCATCGACCTTCACACAAGGCAAAACAGAACAAGTTGTCTGAATGTCCTCAAACAAAGGTACAGAGTTAGGGAAGAGCATTAGGGTTTAGGCTGCTTGTTTGTTTCGTTCGGCTCACAAGAAGAACCAAAGGCAAAACAATGATGGTTAAAAATAAATCTACAACATTCTTTACTGGATGTTCTCCCCTGAACTAAACATTTAAGAAAAATAGGAAGAGTCAGTTGTGCTGAAATTTCTTAAGTGTTGAATGCCATCAAACAAGACACATATTGGACAGTGCAGCTTTGTTGTAAATGCTGGGCTGAAATTAAATTCCTAGGGCTTGGCAGCTTGGTAGGCTCCCACGAGCCTATTAGCATAAGTGCTAATGTCAGAATCAGGTCTAAAAATCCAGCACTTTCCATTCCTAGCTGACACACATTACAGTAACTGATGGAAAGATTAACCTCACAACTACCTGTCTAAAAGTTCAGTATCTATTCTAATCACCTGGGCTCCCTTTACAACTCATGGAAAGAGATATCCGCCTCCAAAAGGCAATTCATTCCATCCCTTCCAGCCCCCTCTCAGCACAAAATGTCCCCTGGAGATGCCAATTTCTTTCACTACCTATCAAGAGAGCTTAACTGATGATGTCCATAACTAACAAATGAAACACAAGAGGTAATGAAAGAGTAGATGACAGCAGGCTTGAAAATGCTTGATTACAGTCTACAATCCCCCATGCAGTCTGAGCATTAGCACACATCATGGCACCATTTTGGCCTGTATCAGCCAACATGCTCTGAAGCAATGCCAGGCATGGCTAGGGGGACATCACTGATCAGAGGCCATTTCCAGGCAGCCATCTGGATGCAGATACTTTGTTGGAGGGAAGCAAGTTTAGCCATGTAGGTGTAGGCCACATGTGCCACCTGGCACCACAGCCACAGGACTGTGCCTGCCCTATTCTATTTACCAGTACAAATAAAGCCACTTCAGATTATATTCACAAATTCAACATGCTTAAAGCCATGCAGAAAGCGTCCATCCTCAGTCACTCAGGAGGAAAAAAAGAACAAACCAAATAAACCAAAAAAACCTGTGAAGCCTGCTTGCTGGCCACTGTAAAAGCCTTAAATGCTTTACACTTTCACTGTGCTATGCCAGCTGCCATTAAATCAGATCCCGCTTGTTTCATTTTTGGTGGCTTTGTTTGAACACCAGCAGAAGAAAGGAAATGCGGAGGGAAGCACTCAGCCTCAGGTGAGACAGCCACAAAGCTGCCACAGCTACCACTGCCTGGGCAGTTCAAACTCACACAGCAGTTTGGCAGAAACAACTCATCATCTGGTACACAGTACCACAAATACCAGGAAGGAAACAAAAGATATTCATAAGTGTTCTGTCTCGAAACAAATACTAAATCCAGCTAAAGAACAGTGTATTAGGCATCACCTTTTCTCAGCAGTTATGACTGATGTTCAATAATAAGAATAGTGGCTCCTTGAGCAACACAACCCAATTTACTGCCTTTCCAATTATAAGCCATCTGTGTTCACTGTACATAATCCAGTCAGATCCTACATCCCCTGATACTGTTCTGAGAATTGAAAATAAAAGTTATTCTCAGAACCTATCCAAATGGAGGAAGGGCTTTGACCCCTTGAGCAAAATTGTGATCACTGAGCACACTGACCTCAGTCAGCTTAGACCTTGAGTTGAAGGCACCAAAAAGACAGGATACAGCTGTCACATATATATATGAGCTCAGCAACAACTCAGTAGTTCCACCAAACTGGCCTAGAGAAAATGCAGTCCTGCAGTCTCCATTGCCTCTAACTTCCATTCTCAATCCTCTTTTCACTGGAATTTAACTACCTTGTCAATGGGACTCCAATTTATACTCTCCATCCTTTGGTTCCAGGGATCTGGCCACTTTAAAAAGTGGTTTGATTTTTTTAAAGGCACTTTAAATAACCTGGATGAAATCGGGCATAATTTTGCAGCAGCAATTTTTGTTTATATTTTTTGATCTAGCAATTTTTCTGGTAGTTTCTCAAGAGAGTTACATGTGCGCAGATTAGTTATAAACTGAATTATGCACTGGCATCAAGTTAACAACACTGGAAGCTAAAAGGCTTTTGATAAGATTAAAAATATCAAAAAGGCAGTATCAGAGTAAACTTCAAAGTGGCAGTACTAGCACTGTATATTAATTGAAAGGAGAGTAGCAATGCTGTATGACAAGGTCAGTGTCCATATGCTCATTCACATTTCTTGACCTTCATCAAAAATTCCAATGAAAGCAATTTCACAATAAGTCATACAATGTGAGCACTTCCCCATTAACATCTGGATGGTGAATTCCCAACTCAATTCACAGGCAGCACATTACAAAAATACAGTTCAGAAGGTCAGATTTTTAAACTCTACCAACATGGTCAAAGATCCAAATAGAGGCTTGAACTCCATCTCACATCCCTGAAATGCCAATGCCCTGAGCCCTCCAATATGCACAGAAATTCTGTGTAGCTGATTAAAAAAATAAAGTATTTGAATTCTCATTTCCTCTCAGTTAGAATTAATCTACTTGAGTAAGTTAATAAGGTTTCATAAAATGGGATGGTTTGTGTAACTTCTAACACAATTAAATATTAATAAACTCCTGTGGGAGCAAGATCAATGGAGTACAAAATGTCTTCCTGAATTTTATCTTACAACATGTCATTTTAACCAGTTATATATATTTCTCTGTACTCTGTAAGAAGTTTTATACAGCAGTAGAAGAGTGATGAAACCACAGAGAAAAATCTCAGCATTTACAGAAAAAAGTGTGTGCATCTCATGCTCAATTTCAAGAATGGATTCCTCTGTAGCCTAAAATAAATAATCATCACATACAGCACACGCATCCATAATCAACCTAAAATATTGTATCTAGTCCATCTAGACAGTGATTACCCTAAAATTTCCCTTCTCTGGCCCTATTTGCAAAATGATATTGTCGTGGTTTAAGGCCTGCCACACAGCCCACTCACTGCCCCCCCACCTCCTCCCTCGGCTCCCGGAGGGATG